>JAZHYW010007934.1:0-142132 GCA_037355805.1 Ixodes ricinus | reverse complement strand
GTAAGAAAATAAAACTGCTTATAGACGCTTTGCACACGCGCCAGATTGAGCCGCCATAGCCGACCTTCCCCTGTTTTGCCGAAATGCCGAGCCACTGAAGCGCGCGTTTATGAGCCTCCACAGGGGCCTATGCTGGGGAGGAGGACACAGTAGCGCCTATAAGTCGCAATAACCTGTCCTGCGGCAACGATGACGTGAAGCGAATGTAATAGAGGAACAAAAACTGAAGGTCACTTATGGTGGCGCCCATACAGCTGCTGCAAAGCGTCTATTTAAGTGTCTGAGGGTCTAATGTATAGTACCCGTAAAGCGTGCGCGTTGATACTCGTTCGCTAGCTGGGCAGTGTGATCGTCCTGGTGTCGGGTTCTCCAGCCGCGGTGTTTGTGAAGAGGACGTAAATGCTACGAACTTATTACTGCGTGAGAATCCGACTTTTGGAATATTGTAAAATTGTCGCTTGTACGAGCCCCCCTACACAATGCGACACTAAAGGAGGCATCGACTGCAGCGGAAGTGAGTGACTCGCTTAGGTGCCTGCGTGTGCGTCGGACGAACCTGATCTATTTTCTTGAAGTTTGGTCGGAAGTACGGGGTAAATAGGGCGGATGGCAGCTGGTCAATCTACCGAAGGAGCAACAGGGACTATCAAGCCTAATCAATTACTTGTTTATAGTTCATGAATTTTAGCTTACCCTTCGCGTGACGAAAGTTTCGTACCACATCGCTTGAAAAACAAATTTTCAACGGCAAATCACGCTACATGAAAACGTCGTCACTACATCTAAGGTTAACAGCTCACTGAAGGACATGGGTTCCACGTACGAAGCTCGAGCCATTCTTTTCCGAAGTGACTGCACTGCCGACTGCAAAACCCTTCGCGAGCCCCATATTTTCCAGAATTACTAAATTAGCGATAAATACGCGAATACTTCTCTTGTTTTGAGGCCAGAATTTAAGTCTTTAGAATTCTCGAGAGTTAGCGGCCGCAAATAGGTTCCTATGCCTAATTTGCGAATAATTGGGATCGCAACAATAAAGGAGAGAATAAACTTTATAAAAGCCTAATAATATTCACAACGTTGGATTCCTTCTCCTACGGCCGGCGTGAAAATAATTGGGTTGTGTGTTTGTTTATAAAGCCTAAAACTTGGTCTGCCTCAACGGGCGACGAGTCTCCCAGCTGTAGATGAGAAACTTAGCTAGTGTATGTACAACCGCTAGCCTGGGGTCTTTACCGTGCATCAGGCAGTAGGTCACGCCGGTACGATGCTCATCCAGATCGAAACGGGCAGAGGTGGGGATTGAACTCAGGATCCATGGTTTCTGCAGCGCGAGCTTTCGCCCCACGTGCTCCGAGCTGGTGTGCGCTAGCCCATTCCCCCTAAGAATAAAGGGTTTACGTATGCAGAGGTTAAAACCATCGGGAGGACCAATCGTGCGATTCTCCCAAAGACGTATCCGGCCGTTGGAGTTACAAACAATAGTTATTCGGCAGGGCGAGTGCACGAAAGTTCATCAATCGTGGCACCGTTCGTGAGTTTCCGATCCACAGTGTGTGGATCCTTGCTGAGAGCCGACGACTGTAGTGCGTAACTCCGCACGTGCACACTCGATCGCCGACGTGGTCGATGGGGCGCCACAGCTGCACTCAATAATGTGCCCGGCATTCTGCAAGTTCGCCTTCGACAAGGCACCGCTTTCCGTCGGCAATGTACTCCATGTAATAGTATTCAGTGGCACTGAAACTGAAACAAATAACCGCATCACAACAACAACCACAGTAGGGTGTGTTCAGATAAGGACGGTCATGGTGGTGTCATGCTTATTTTTTTGTTTTCAATTAAATTTTTATATGAGGTTGCGAAACCTGTCCACACAACAGGACAGACCTTATTTTTTGCAAAATACCTCCTTGTATTCGTGAGAAAAATAGCATTCGAGATAAGGTTTAAAAAACGATTTTCCCAACTGCCCGACGACGGAACTTTTGAAGGCCGGAGAAATAAAGAATGCAGCTTTCTACACCGTCAAAATGTTTTTTTACGTTTAATGCGCGCATACTTTATATTTCAAGCTAAATGAAATGCCAAACTTAGGTTTTGGAACAAATCTTCCGTAATGAGGCATTTTTCGGTGACTATTTAAGTCGCTTTAAATTTATATTCTAAATCTGAAACTTTTTGTGTCGAGTGTTTCATGCTTTGTCAACTTCTAACAAATTAATAAGCGTTCTACTGTTGAAAGTGTTTTCCGCATTGCGCCCAGAAATTTCGTCAAAATAAAAAAAAATCAGTAGTTTGCGATTTTTTGCGCGGCAATTATAAAAAAATAATTATTCTCGATTTTTTTTTTAATTTTACTCGGTGGGCTTTGGATGACCGGTAATTACAAATCTGCAAAGACATGCTGCAATATTTTGTTGTAAAGCTAAAAAATAAATCTGTAAACCCAGGTTGTGGTCGCATCAATTACCGCTGGAGCGTTTCTGTCTTAACGACTACTGGTACACGGAGCGACGCATGCCACAGTATCCCTATTTGGTCATATACTCATATTAATGCCCCGGCGCCATGAAGCACTCTAAAAATAACATGTGAACTTGTTTTCATCGCTGAAGTGGCTGATATTGCCAATGAATACTGAACTTTACGGCGCGTCCGATACTTATCAGGGTGTTATACTTGACTGGTTAGATGCTCATCGTGCTACGTTTTCAGATTACTACCTTAATATGAGTACTTGGCGGACAAAATAATTTCATTCGTCGTTCTAGGCACCGCTAGGACCGAGCAATGTTACGGCAGCTTTTGGCCCGACCGATGGAGGGCGTGGCGTGAACGGAAGGTTAAATCCGGTGGTATATTATGGCATTGTAACGCATGGCGTAGCTGGACTCAAGCTGGAGCATAATTGAAGACTACGCCGGAGAAAAATAAGTGTTTCGTAATGCAGACCTGCCAAAAAAAAAAAAACTAGCAGCCCTTTTTCTCTTTTTTTCCCCTCACAGCCTCTTGGCAGAAAGTGAGGCCGAAGGTTACATCCGCGCTCAAAGGGGATCGTACCTCACCGACTCGCGGCGGCAATACGCGACAACGGCGGAGCACCCTGCGCGGTGTAATCACCGCAACCGGCCGAAGGGGAGGGGGGGGCGGGGGGGGGCTCAAGGACTCCTGGATAGTTTAGCCGGTTCTAGCTGACCGTACAAATGTATGCGAAACATGTTTGATGCATGGGTCTGTAGTTGTGTCCGCTCCAGAGCACATTGAGCATTTTCCGCGTATGGTTCCTGGGGAACGCAGCACCGACGACATTTCAAAGCGCTGTTTGCGGTACGCTGGATAGTCAAGACGTCCACGAGCGTGATGAGCCAGGTGAACCTCCAACGATCACGTGACTCCACCTCACGTCAACGTACACTCCTAGCAAGAATCAACATCTGAGTTGTACAGAAAGGAAGCTTCCCTGGCAAGCTGCTACTCGAACGACCCAAGCCACTTTGAAGAGAAACGTCCGGCTCGCCGAGTTTTTTGACGCAAGACAGGCACCCACATTTCCACAATAGGTGACTTCAGCTTGTCGTTCGTTTTAATCTCTTGCGAATTCTACGAATAACTTGCGTCATCCTGAGCGCGTGAGCCCTTTTATGGTGCTCATTTCCAAGACGATACTTTTGTGCGGACTATTCAAATTGGCATAAACGGAAGATCAAAAGCTAACAAAATTTTCGTCCGGTCAGCGACATGGGTGTTGCCACTTTCCGAAAAGCTGCTTAATCCCGAGGCAGAAGTGCATGAAAACGACTTCTTGTGCCACAACTGCTTGCGATGGCTTAGAGAAGACGTGGAAAACATCAGAGAGCAGTCAGGATCACCACTTGACAGTTTTCAGACGGCAGAGGAGACCGTAAAAGGCATCGCATGCATTGCATATTAGAACTCCTCTCGTCAAATTACCCGGAGACCGACCCAGGCGTACATCACAGTTTCCGAATTCCTATGCCCTTCAGTATAAACAAGACCCCACGGGACAAACAGTTAGAAGGCCTTCCTGCACCTGGTTTGATATGCGGTTCCAACCACGCTCTTTTCGTCTCGCACGAAATGCGACCTGTGTTCGCATGAAGTGTGCTTGTATGTGCGTGTGTGTGAGTGTGTGTGTGAGTTTGTGTCTGTGTGTGCGTGCGTGTGTGTGCGTGTGTGTGTGGGGGGGGGGGGGCTGGCCTCATTAAACTGCCCGGTAGGGTAGCCCACCGTGGAATCGACCGGTAGCACCCCCTTGGGACAATGCAACGGAAGAGGCCGTAACTCCCGGACAGTGACAGATTAGACACTCCCTCCACCCGCTAGCTCCTCAGTACTGCAATCTGGTTGGTAGTGTGGGTTGCTGTTTGTGCGCTTTGATGACGAAAAGAAAGGACGTCCTACTCTGTTGAAAAGCAAAATTGTTCTCTTTATTTTCTTCTTTTTGGGGAGCGTCCCCCGCGGAAGAACCGGTTTCCGGAACGAGTCGCTTCCGCTTCCCCCTCGCCTTGTCCCCCGCGTCCCTGTTCCTGCGGGCCGCTTGTCCCCGGCTGGGCGGTCACCGTCTTCGGATGATGGCGGAGGCCGCCGCAGTAGTAATGGACCTTTTGGCGAATATGTGCTGCCACCTAGCCGCGACTAGGTTCGAGACTAAGGTGATTCCAATCCACAAAGGCAGTGATAAACATAATCCTATTAATTTCCGTCCGATCTCTCTAACGAGCATCCCTTGCAAAATTATTGAGCACGTAATATATTCACATCTTGTTAACTTTCTTGACTCCAACTCTTTTTTCAACGCGGCTCAACATGGTTTTCGAAAGTTTTATTTCTGTGATACCCAACTACTGACTTTAACTCATCATCTTCACCTCACTGTAGACCGGGGTTCTACGACTGACTGCATATTCCTGGATTTCTCAAAAGCTTTTGACAAGGTTTCTCACCAGCTACTTCTTCATAAACTTAGTATCCTTAACATAGTTCCCAATGTTCTCACCTGGATAAAATCATTCTTAACGAATCGCTTCCAATTTGTGTCGTACTAATGGCACTAATTCTTCGCCCTCATTTGTCAACTCCGGTGTTCCTCAGGGCTCTGTGCTCGGACCACTCTTATTTCTTATTTATATCAATGACCTTCCTGTGCATGTTTCTTCCTCTATTAGTCTATTCGGTGACATACTGTGTACTTTATAAAAATATAGTTAACGACTCTGACATTTCTGTTTTTCAGGTTGATATTAGCAACATCTGCAAATGGTGCAAGGAATCGCTCATGGAGCTTAACATCACTAAATGTACATCTATGAGAGTATCTCGTCATAACAACACTTGTCCTTCCTACTCTATCAACAATCCTACTCTAGTTTCTGTGTCCTCCTATAAATATCTCGGCATTCACATAACCAACGACCTCTCCTGGAATATCCACGTCCAATATGTCACTAACAACGCAAATCGACGTTTGGGCTATCTCAAACGTAACTTTTCGCTTGCTTCCCTTTCGTTAAAACTTCTTCTCTATAAAACCCTAGTCCGTCCTACACTTGAATATTCAGCTCCTATTTGCAACCCCGGTATCACGCTTCCATCAGCTGTCGAATCTATTCAAAATCGTTCTGCCCGTTTCATACTTTCGAACATCATCGCACAGCCAGTGTATACTTCCATGAAATCGTCCCTCTCCTTGCCAGATCTCTCTTTCCGAAGAAAAATATCTCGTCTATGTTTATTGCACAAGATTTCCCACTCTAACCCCGCTCTCCGTCAAGCATAGTTTTTAGAGCCATCGTACATATTGCCGCGGGCGCAGCTAACCAAATAGGCAGCGCGCCCGTGGCATAACGGTTATCGCACTTATCTTCCACGCAGAAGGCCAGGGTTCGATTCCTGGCCGCGCCTACACATTTTTGTTGATGCTGTAATGTGATGTTCTAGCAAATTCGAGAGCCGCCTTGCTAATTCGAGGTTAGAATGTTCTACGAACCGAACCTTCTACGCCGAATGTTCCGGAAGCCCACGCGTGTACAAAGGGCTCCGCCTGGCAAGCCGAGTCAGTTTCGCCTCAGCGTTCGATCCTGCTGCTTCGCCGCCTTCGACGCCCGCGACGCTCTGCTGTTATCTTCTTTTTCCTTTTATTTTTGGGCACAAGTTCGCCCCATTAAACGTTTCAGTTTTCTCAGTTATTCATTTGTTTTGTCACCTCGTCATTCGTGACATTTTGGTGGAGGTGCGGGGTACCGCATGCCCCTGCCGCGTACCCCTCCGAGGGCCCGCAGTGCAAGTCCGACGCCAAGCCCAGGAAGAACCAACGAAGGCACTACCGAGATCCGGTTCAGTCGTCGCACCCAAGGCCTACACCCGGAATTCGGACCTCTGCCGCCCAGGACCAAGCAGCCAACGAGGCCGACGATGGCCAACCAGTCGCCGACCCCCGCCGCTCCTGCCGTCGTCTACCTGCCCGCCGCTCCCCGTACGCCGACTCCCTTCCACGGCGAGATCCACGAGGACATCGAAGACTGGCTGCGACACTACGAACGTGTAGCCCGCCACAACGGATGGAACGCCGAGCAACGCCTCCAGAACCTATACTTCTCGCTGGAAGGCACCGCGAGGAACTGGTTCGAAAACCACGAGGCTTCGCTCACTTCGTGGGATATCTGCACCACCGAGTTGAAGCGAACCTTCTCGAACCAACATCGGCGACAGAAGGCGGAGGACCTGCTCCAGACGCGGACTCAAGCCCCCGACGAAAGCGTGACAAGCTTCGTTGAAGACGTGCTACGACTGTGTGCACGCGCCGACCCGCAAGCCACCGAGGAGAAGAAGTTGCGCTTCCTTATGAGGGGCGTCAAGAGCGAAATTTTCGGGGGCCTCGTCCGCAATCCCCCGACAACCGTCGATGGTTTTGTGGCTGAAGCCACTAACATCGAGCGCGCGCTGTCGGCTCGAGCAAGCCATTACCATCGACTTGCCGGCGTGCCTGCTCCTCCAACCGCCGCATCTTGCCCACTGGACCTGAACACCACTGGTGTCGACGGCCTTCGGGAAATCATTCGCGACGTCGTCCGGGAGGAGCTCCGAAAGCTGCTACCCGCCGCTGACCGACCGGCTTCGCTCTCCATCGCCGAGGTCGTGCGGGAAGAGGTGCAAAGAGCCATTCAACCAGAGGCTCCCATCAGCGTAGCAGTCCCCGAAGAAGCCACGCTGACTTACGCCGCAGTGGCCCGACGGCCACCGCCTCCTCCTCGCGCCTATGTCGCGCCTCCCCGACGTCAGTCTCCTGCGCCGCAGCACGACAGACGCCACGACGACCCGGTCCAGTACGCCTGCCAGGAGCCCCGCGCACCCCGGAAGACCGACGTGTGGCGAACGCCCGACCGACGCCCCCTGTGCTTCCACTGCGGGGAGGCAGACCACACTTACCGCCGATGCCCATACCGACGACTCGGGCTGCGTGGGTTCCACCCGAACGACCCGCGCCCCCGTTATGGTGAGCGCCCTCGGGAGATCGACGAGTACCTGCGACGACCTCAGTCCCCCGAGCCTGCGTACCGCCGTGTGTCCCGGTCGCCGTCGCCACGACGTCCAGCTTCACCGATGCACCGACCCCGACGTGAAAGCCTGTCACCCCTCACTCCTCGCCGGGGAAACTAGGCGCGGCAACCCCTGGAGGTGGAGTTGCCGAAGACGACCGACGCCAAGATCCTCCACGAACGTCGGAGGGCCCCCACTCAAACACCACCAGAGACCGAAACGACGCTCCTGCAACGGTGAAGAATAACCTAAACATCGTTATCGACGGTCACGACGCGTCGGCTCTCGTCGATACCGGAGCAGACTACTCCGTCCTGAGTGGGAGGCTCTCCCAACGCCTTCGGAAAGTGACGACGCCGTGGGATGGCCCACAGATACGGACCGCCGGGGGACATCTCATCACGCCAGTCGGAAGATGCACTGCTCGCGTCGAGATTCACGGCGAGACCTGTCCGGTAAAGTTCGTCGTTCTACGGGACTGTGCGAGGGACGTTATCCTTGGAATGGACTTCTTGTGCGAGTACAGCGCCGTCATCGACCTGGAAGCCAACGAGTTGAGGCTGCGGAAACCTGTTGTAATGCCCGAGGATCACACAACTTTGGCAGCCACGTCAGCTACAGTGCGTGTACTCTCCAACCACGTGAACTTGCCACCACGCTCGAGTGTACTTGTGCCTGTCGTGACCGAAAAAGGCATCTGCGGAGAAGCTTTGCTGGAGGGTAGCGTCCAACTGCTCCTAGGAAGAGGGATCGGCGTCGCAAGAGGCATCGCGGAGCTCCAAGACGGACGCACTGTTGCGCTCGTAACGAACTTCCGACAGGAGGCTCAGCACCTTACGAAAGGCACCGCCGTGGGTCACGCCGAGGAACTCCCCGACTCAGCCGCTATCGCCGGAGTATCAGAAGACCTCTCTTCGTGGCCACACGAGACAACGCCGCCTTCGCAGTTCGACATCGATCCAACCCTGCCTACCCCACAACGGCGACAACTCAGTGACCTTCTAGCCAAGTTCAGTGCGTGCTTCTCCACGTCGTCAAAGGTACGCCAAACGACGGTCGGGAAACATCGAATTGTTACTGATGACGACGCACTTCCCGTTCATCGATCGCCGTACCGTGTTTCGGTGAAAGAGAGAAGTCATCCAGAAGCAAGTTGAAGAAATGCTCGACGACGACATCATCCAGCCCTCAAACAGTCCGTGGGCTTCACCGGTAGTCCTGGTGAAAAAGAAGGACGGGACTCTTCGGTTCTGCGTGGACTATCGTCGACTGAACGCCGTAACGAAAAAGGACGTCTACCCGTTGCCCCGCATCGACGACACTCTGGACCGGCTGCGCCACGCTCCGATACTTTTCGTCGATGGACCTGAAGAGTGGGTACTGGCAGATCGAGGTCGACGAACGGGACCGTGAGAAGACTGCCTTCGTCACGCCGGACGGACTGTACGAATTTAAAGTGATGCCGTTTGGACTGTGCACAGCACCGGCGACCTTCCAGCGCGTAATGGATACCGTCCTCTCAGGCTTGAAATGGCAAAGCTGTCTCGTCTACCTCGATGACGTCGTGGTATTCGCAAGCGACTTCGACGAGCACCTGAGACGTCTGCGAGCCGTGCTACAGGCTATCCAGAATGCTGGACTGACACTCAAGCCGTCAAAATGTCAGTTCGCTTACGGTGAGCTTAAATTCTTGGGCCATGTCGTGAGCGCTGAGGGTGTAAGCCCTGACCCGGCAAAGACATCCGCTGTCGCCGCATTTCCGAAGCCATCAGACAAGAAAGCCGTGAGAAGATTTCTTGGACTGTGCGCTTACTACAGGCGTTTCGTTCGCGATTTCGCCAAGATTTCTGCACCGCTCACGCATCTCACGAAGGACGACGTGAACTTCCAGTGGGGGAGGAGCAAGAACAAGCGTTCAACGAACTGAAGGAAAGACTCCAGTCGCCCCCTATCCTCGGACACTTCGATCCAGCCGCGGAAACGGAAGTTCACACGGACGCCAGCAACGCCG
Source organism: Ixodes ricinus (assembly GCA_037355805.1). Classification (NCBI taxonomy): domain Eukaryota; kingdom Metazoa; phylum Arthropoda; class Arachnida; order Ixodida; family Ixodidae; genus Ixodes; species Ixodes ricinus. The sequence goes on along the minus strand of JAZHYW010007934.1, from coordinate 132,561 downwards.
GACTCGGCGCGGTACTCGTCCAAAGACAAGACGGAGCAGAGAGGGTGATCGCTTACGCAAGCCGGGCACTGTCCAAGGCAGAGAAAAATTACTCAACGACCGACAAGGAATGTCTCGCTGTCATCTGGGCGTTAACCAAGTTCCGACCGTACCTGTACGGGATCCCGTTCCGCGTTGTCACGGACCACCACGCTCTCTGTTGGCTCGCCAACCTGAAGGACCCGTCAGGACGCCTCGCTCGCTGGAGTCTCCGACTGCAAGAATTCGACGTAACCATTGTGCATAAGTCTGGCCGCAAGCATAATGACGCCGACTGTTTGTCTAGGGCCCCCGTCGAATCTCCTTCCGACAGCACCGACGACGACGATGACGACCGTTTTCTCGGCGCCGTTACAGATACCGACATGGGAGTGCTTCAACGAGACGACCCGGAACTTCGCGCCGTGATCGACCACCTCGAAGGTCAAGGAAGTTCAGTTCCGCGAGTCTTGGCCCGAGACTTACCAAGCTTCGTTCTGCAGCGAGGCGTGCTCTTCAAGAAGAACTTCGGAACAAGTAACCCTGCCTGGCTGCTGGTTGTTCCGGCGAGCCTGCGAGAAGAAATCTTTCAAGCTTGCCACGACGACCCGACGGCTGGACACCTTGGCTACAGCAGGACGCTCGCCCGGATTCGTGACAAGTACTACTGGCCGAGACTCCCAAAAACCGTCCATCTGTACACACGGTCCTGCCATGAGTGCCAACGACGTAAAAAGCCCCCGACGAAGCCAGCAGGACTTCTGCAGCCGATTCCTACCCCAACTACGCCCTTCCAGCAGGTCGGAATGGATTTACTTGGGCCGTTCCCAACATCGGCGCAAGGAAATCGGTGGATTATCGTCGCGACCGATTATCTTACACGATACGCCGAGACGAAAGCCCTGCCATCGGGAACAGCGGTAGAAGTCGCCAAGTTTTTCGTCGAGTCTATTCTCCTTCGACATGGCGCCCCCGAAGTCTTGATAACCGACCGAGGGTCATCGTTCTTGGCCCAGCTCACGCAAGAGATCCTTCGGCTCAGCCACACCAGCCATCGTCGGACCACCGCGTACCATCCGCAGACCAACGGGCTTACGGAGCGGCTCAACAAGACGATCGCCGACATGATCTCCATGTACGTCGACGTAGAGCACAAGACGTGGGACGAGGTATTACCTTACATCACGTTCGCCTACAACACTGCAGCTCAAGAAACCACCGGGTTTACGCCATTCGAGCTGGTGCATGGAAGAAAAGTGACGACCATGCTGGACGCGATGCTGCCTCATGAGCCTGTGGATGACGGATGCGACGATGCCCATGCGGTCAGTCAGAGAGCAGAAGAAGCACGCCAACTAGCCCGCCTTCGAATCCACGATCAACAGCGTGTCGACGCTCGCCGGTACAATCTTCGTCGCCGCGCCGTCCACTTCCAGCCCGGAGACAGAGTGTGGGTGTGGACGCCGATTCGTCGTCGCGGTCTCAGCGAGAAACTGCTGAAGCGCTACTTCGGGCCTTACAAGGTCATCCGACGCCTCGGAGATCTGAACTACGAAGTTCTTCCCGACGGAACACGACCATCAACCAGACGTCAGCCGCGACCCGAGGTGGTGCACGTCGTCCGGCTGAAGCCGTATTACGAACGATAGCACTTTCCACCGTCGTCGACGAGTGAACTGTGAACTGTGAACTGTGAACTGTGAATTGTGGCTCGCGAGTCTGCTGTCCTTTAGTTGTGGATTTGTTTTTTTGTTTTTTTCGTGTTGTGCTGCATCGGGACGATGCACTTTTTTTAAGGGGGAATAATGCCGCGGGCGCAGCTAACCAAATAGGCAGCGCGCCCGTGGCATAACGGTTATCGCACTTATCTTCCACGCAGAAGGCCAGGGTTCGATTCCTGGCCGCGCCTACACATTTTTGTTGATGCTGTAATGTGATGTTCTAGCAAATTCGAGAGCCGCCTTGCTAATTCGAGGTTAGAATGTTCTACGAACCGAACCTTCTACGCCGAATGTTCCGGAAGCCCACGCGTGTACAAAAGGCGCTCCGCCTGGCAAGCCGAGTCAGTTTCGCCTCAGCGTTCGATCCTGCTGCTTCGCCGCCTTCGACGCCCGCGACGCTCTGCTGTTATCTTCTTTTTCCTTTTATTTTTGGGCACAAGTTCGCCCCATTAAACGTTTCAGTTTTCTCAGTTATTCATTTGTTTTGTCACCTCGTCATTTGTGACATCACGTGTAGACCATGACCTAAAGGTATGGATTCCGCATTGCAGCACCTCCACTTTTAATGCCTCTTTTCTACCCCAGACCTCCATTGATTGGAATCGCCTTCCCGCACATATAGTCTCAATAACTAACATGTTGATTTTAAAAATGTTATTACCAACTTTTTAACAGATGTTGCGTAACGCGTTTTTTTTTTTACCTCACTTAATTATGTTATTTTTATGTGTTTTAAGTAAACGCCCACTCCCCTCTGTAATGCCTTTGGGCCCTGAGGGAATAATAAATGAAATGAAATCGAAAGTGGCTAGAAAACAACGAGAGCGCAAGACCTCTCCCGCCCGTTCCACACCCAAAACATCAGCTACATCCTGTTCACCCATTGAGCCGCTGTGACTGAGATTCGGCTCCCCAAACTCGCCTTTGTCCCCATCGTGGGTTATCTTCTGCCGCCCCGAAGTCGACACAAAGAAACAATCTTCCCTCTCTGCTCGGCCAGAAGGAAGAGAGAGAGGTACTAGAACCATTTACTCTCGAACCGATGTTTCTACAAAAGGTCCATTCAGGATTTTGAGGAGTCTCAGCTTGAGCTGTATTTTGCATTTTGCCGCCTGCGAACCGGCAGGGTGAAGTGCTAAGTTTATTGGTACGTTTGGGTACTTGTGAACCCCATTATATTATTTCTGTTTCTATTTAGATCATCGCTTCAATTAAACTCCCGTTGTTTTAAAACTTGCGTTACGTCCCTTTTATTGGCAACACCTCGCCGCTGTGTAGGCCGGTCGTCTGGTCAGCGGATCAGGGCGTCAGAAAAAGCGCGGATGAAACATGCGGGCGAAAAAGGTTTTTGCGCGTTAGTGCTGGCGCGACGCGACGTACTTGTATTGACTCGCAAGTTTCAAATTTTCCTTTTATACAAGTTGTCTCGCGAAATAAAGCTAGAAAAAAAACAACCTTGGGAACAACTTTGCGAGTAAACTTTTACCACATATTTGCGTACACTAAAATCCCTAACAGCCATCTGGGACCACCGATGACGACAGCCATATATGTCCCGCTCAGTAGTGCGCAAAAAGTAATCGCTTGTTGTTTTTTTTTTTTTTTCCTCCATGTTTTATTATGCAAACTTCGGTGTATTTCGCGCCCCATCGTGCGCTCGACGCGCATCACAGAACTCAAAAGGAAGCCCTCCGCGTAGTGAGCAAAAAAGAAAGTAGAAACATCTAAAGTTTCTTCTTTAGAAATGCCATGCGCGCCTGATTTCAGAAGCAGCAGCAACTGTACGACAAGCACGTTTTTCGTTGCGCCGTTTACCCTGATATCATGGAAATCAAAAATATTATTTCGCTCAGATATGTTTTTTTAATGCTTACAGTGATGTGAACATACGACCCCCGCCCCCTTTCCACGCACACACCAAAGAAATCGTTCACGATAGAATGTTCAGAACGCTTTGAACTTTAGGCTTTGGGGGATCCAGAGCGTTGGAGTCCTTTATACTAAAGCTATCTTTTGTGAGCCCTGTCAAAATAACGAGGCAAATTGCACGCCATTTATCCAGTTCATCCCCGAAAAATGTTGCCCACAAAAAAATAACGTTTTCGGGGACGTAATTATGAGATATAGCGGGGCATTCATTCGTAATGACAGGGTCTGTATAATGGAGACATGAGTGTAGTCTGAAGTCTGGGGGTCTTTCGCTCACTGTCGCACACGTGAAAAACTGTTCGATGAGGCGGGAAGTTGGGAAGTTGAATTCCAAACGCAATTCTCTCGCCCCGTGCGGCGCTTCGATGCAAAGCGAGTGCGTCTTCCGAAGAAATCAGACCTGCCTTCTCTTACGTTTTTTTTTTCTTTTTTTCAGTAATGAAGGCGCACTGGAGTTTTAATACGTTCAAAATTCTTCTTCTTTAATATCTGATAAAATATGATAAGTTGAGATTCTGGCCACTCTAGGTAGTAGCCGGCTACTCCATTCTCATTTAAGAAAAAAATGTATTTCTAAAAATATTAGGAAGTATTAAAAAAAAAGGCTAACACACACCCGATCCTATACTTTGAAATCCCTCTACAAAACAAAAACTTAGTTTTACAGCCTCAGTGAGTGCTACCCAACATCATATTTGGTTTGCACCCCCCGCGTGTACACACACACTCGCACACGCACAGACACGCATTAACAGGAAAAGAATTCACCAACGTTGCTGATGGTCTTTCGGCGAAAGTAATGACACCTTTTGTGAGTTTTCAGCACTTTTTTTCACAAGTCGGCAGATGCACATTGTCTGTAGAGACATATATTTTGCAAAGTTTAATGATATAAGAAAAAAAGAGACACAAAAAACAAAGTTGAGGTTTTTTTGTTTTTTTTTTCCCCACAGTAATTCTTAAGAACGTAGAATCTATTGGGTTTATGTTTATTTCCTACTATGCCGCTCCTCCACTCTTAAAGGTTCACTGACATGATGCTTATGCTCGTCGAAGTTTCTATTTGAACATGACCTATCAGACCCCAACTACCCAGAGCACAAGGTTCGAAATTAGTTTTCTTTACGTCCGAAAACAGCCGGTCGAGAATTGGCCGGTTTCACTCGAGCTCACTCTTTTCCGTGGTCATGTGGCATTCAAACTACCGTACCAAATATATTAAAAGTCGTGGGTAATATTAAGGCGCACACTCAATATTAGATATGGGAAAAGAAAACTGACCCCATTTTCGTGGCCTCCGAATAACTGCAGATACGTCGATTGAGAAAAAAATACATCACACGTTACACAGGTTACAGAAGGTACATACCTACGTCATTGTCAGTATAGCCACGTACCGCGGTCTGGACGAAGCAATGGTGGTGCACGACGGACCAATGTTGCGACCGACGTGGGGGCCGCTACTTCGGCACTGTCGTTCGTAGTACCGGCATCTACCGGCCAATCGATATTCAAGAGTAGAACATCGAGCGTCGTGTCAGAACAATCGCGCGACAAATGATGCACTCAACTTCGTCGTGGTCGTGGTCTGCTTCACACGCCGAAGAAGAAAAGAACAAGAACGCGGTCGGGTGTAGCCACGTTACTTCCGGCAACTCTCTCCTCTACATTTCTCCCGTCTCGGTACACATGATCCACGTGTCGCGGCCATGAGCATCCCTGCTCATGTTTCGGTTTCGGTTTCGGGCAGTTTAGTTTTTTGGCTTTACTAAAAATATACGTGACTCTGTAGCAAAATATCGATTGGGTAGAGGCTGACACCATATTTAATCCCTTGGAAATAATTATAGATATAAATGTATTGGAGGCGGTGTCAGTGTCCCGGGAAACTGAAGCGGTTCTGCATTTGAGGAAACACACTTAAATCATCTTTATTCGGCCTCCAGTATCTCGAATATCGAGATTGCTTTTTCAATTTGGTGCATGGAGGCTGGACAAAATTCGTTCCAAAGTGCCGCTAAAGATCTTCCTTCCCGGCGCATGACGTCATAAAAGGCGTTTTTGGTATCTCCGCTCTCTCGGATCTTCAGCCCCTATCAAAGTTATGCACGCGCACTCTTGCTATCTAAAAAAAAAAAAGGTAAGAAAAAGACGTAACGACTGGTGACAGTGCAGAGGAATGTACCTGAGCAAGCTTGCAATTGCACGCTTTTCCCACACGAGCGACACGCGCTTGCCGGCCGAAGTATCCTCTTAGGATGTGACTATAGCCGATGTTTATGGCAGCGTAGCTGCAGAGTAGCGTCACGACGCAAAATTATCTAGATGCACGACATCAGAAGTCAGAAGGCATGGCGGTACAGCACGGGCCTCTGGAGGAACGGTGCCTGTTTCTTCTGTGAAGTGAGACGGTTTCCAGGCCGGGGACTGTCGGGCGACGAGAGCTGCTCGGTATCGTAGGTACACGGACAAGGCGAGTGGTTTTCCGCGTCGCAGGGATGGCGGCCGCTCCTTGTACTTTCGGATTTCGCTACGACGGAAGAAAATTCGATTACGCCGGCCGCAACGATTGCCTCGGGACATGACTGCTGCTCGACTGCCCCATAGTAAGCGAATGTATGCTTAGCATCATACTTCTTCAAAACCCAATCATCCGTTCAAGATTAGATTGCCTCACCGACTTGCGAGGAGCGACGTCGACGACGGTCTCACCCTCGTTTGGGCGACGAACTTCCGACGGGGTTCAACCAAGAAGGACAGCATGGTGGGATCCAGAGGATTGTTAACGCTATCAAAAGAGACGGGCGCCGGATATGAGGTGTTCTTGCCGACAGGCCAAGTGATCGTCCGGAAGTTTACCGGCATGCAAAAAGTAAATATGTTTATCTGGAGTAGCGCACATATCCGTGTTAAAGGCGCCATGAAATTATTTTTTAACTTCTTCTTCCTTAGCTGTAATCCTCAACTCAAAAGCGAACTGTGAAATCACGCGGTCGTGACATGCTACGGCACCGGTGCGATGACCTCAAGCTTCCACCGTGCTTTTTAAGCACACCATAGAACTTGGCATTCGGAAGTGATGAGAGGTTCCGTCAGGGCAGACATTGTTGGCCACGAACGCGAATTCAAATATTCGTCGACGGATGGATTATTGACGAGCGCACACGTCCGAGTGACGCAGTTCTCGTGTCCAATACGTGAGCTGGGGTCGGCTGACGTCATTTTGGCCTCAGTAGGCATTGCAGAGAGGATATTTAGAACCATACACACATGATGATAACATCATAGCACACGGACATTAATGAGCATAAAACGGGCCCAGCTACAGAAAATAAATATTACACTCGTAAGAAATAATTATGTCTATAACTTGTTAATTGCAAAGACGAGCAAACCTCTGAGCATCTAAGTTTAATAGTAAGTGTTGGTTACATTGTTATATAGCAGGCCATTTCATATACGTCAGTTGAGCAAACGCCAGCTTCTCACTTTAAAAAAACAAAAAAAACACTCCGATCAAATGCAAGCTATTGCAACGAAAGCACGTTATATCAACATTTCAGAACTGCCAATTCGTAAAATCGTTGATAAGTACAAAAGGTTACAGATCGCAGGAGCTTCTAGCTAAAAATTGCTGTGATTATTCGGTGACCCAGGGCTGAAACAACTTCCCCTATGCCCTACACGCGACGTATACCTTTCGTTTCGATTATCAGAAGTTCAAACTTTCAAAAGAAGCTAGAAAAATGCGAATATTTTATCCTAAAAAGCTATATCGTAAAATCGTTGATAAGTACAAAATGTAAAAATCGCAGGAGCTTCCTCGCTTAAAGTTTCTGTGATTATGCGGTTACTTGTGGCTGAAACAACTTCCCCAAGTCCCAACATGCGACGCATACATTTCGCATTCATGCTGATACACTCCAACGTTGAAACAAAACTAAGATCATGCGAAAATTGCATGCTAAATGTCTTCTCGATCCTCGTACACATCCGGGAGCCCGAGCACAGCCACGGTGATATGAATGATGCTGTCGCACAGGTGCTAATATCCAGAGCGATCTTGCACAGAAAGGCTATAAAGTATCATTCTTTCAGATCTTCACGTTATACCTACGTCAGAAATCACGAAGAAGCCCTAAATTCGCCGGCAAGCTGCGGCACATCACGACTCCGCGCGCCGAACAAACTCGCATCCACCAGCTCTGGGCGCCGCCATCTTACCGGTGACATCACGGCTCTTATGAGGTCACGTGACGAGTAGTCACTCGGTTGCTATGGAAAGCAAGCCAGCTCAGCAGCGTTGCTATGGTACTGCCTGTGACTAATCGCGGTGAGAGGCGGCACAGGGAAAAGCGTGGCGCTACTCTGGCAGCTACGCTGCCATATACAGTCGCTCTAGATATGACGACTGGTTGGAGTTTTTTTTGTGTGTTTTTTCGCGTTTAGTTACATTTTGGAGAGTTGGGGATTAAAGCTGAGGAAGAGGAAGTTGAAAAAGCGTTTCATGGCCCTTTTAAAGTCTACCCACCAACGTTACTAAAACGCTTGGGAAATTCCCCTTGAAATTCCCCCTCGAGACAAAACTAAATAAGATAACAACGCCACCCTTCAGCGACGAGTCAAAACACAAAAGTTGCTTTATATAGCAGCTCCAAGATGGCGCCACCGGCCCTTGCGCGACTCGACCTGAACCAATAACGTGCAGCCGTGTAGTTGCGGGAGTGGCCGCCTACGGAAGAAATGGCGGCGTTTCAATCGCCATTAGTTCGGTTCTGGAGTACGGATCGGCAGCCACTTTTTCAAAGCAGGCTCCTATGGCAGTTTCCCAACTGAGTATTCTAGTAACGTTGGTAACGTTGCTAACCACTGATCATCAGAATCGAACCAGAGCTCTCCGTCCTGACGTCGCCGCGCATAAGACAAAAAGGGGGAAAACAACAACAAAACGTATGTCTTCACTTCGTTTGCTTCAACGTCGCCAAAACTTATAAAATCCACGTAAAACCCCAACCAAAAAAAAAAAATAACTTTGGAGAACAATGCACGTAATATTGCTTTAAAAAATATTTGGATATTTTCCTGTCTTTTCTGTGGCAGCGTTCGAGTCGTCACAATCCCGCGTAAACAACAGACGCATCCGAACAGATTCAACTCGACGGCCCGGCCTGTCCGGCGACCTCGCCGCACATGCGCACCGCTGAGTTAAAGGAAATGACGCAGCGCGCTTTGGTCAACTTCCGCCAAGCCTTTTGAAATCTCACGGATCAAGTTCGGCGGGATTGGCGGCGCTCCACGGGGCGGGCGCTGCCACAAATCTGCGAGTGGAAGATGATCAACATTAGTCGGATCTGCCAGCGGAAGGTTCTCGCTCAAAAGCGCTCGAGATCTGCGAATGAGATTTACCGTTAGATGTCGGCCTTAAAGTTCGATGGAAAGGAGGAAAACGCGCGGAGAGGGGGAATTGCGCTACCTTTTATTAGCCGCGAGAAGTTTGGGTTGCACTCCCTTACGTCGAGCCGGGGAGACTTCACGCCGAGGACAGAATTTTACCCTCGCTCGCCCTGCTCGCCTTGCGGAGGCTGTGACGACGTTACCTGTGACCACGCTATTTCTTTTCTTTTCATATTTTATGTGTGTTTTTCGTAGGAATTGTGAAATTTGGTATGTGGTTTTATAGAGGTATGATTTGTAGCTGCCGGCGAAACTTCATCCAACATTTCAGGCATGGTTGACAGGGCAGGCAGCGCATGAATCACAGCTGGTATAAGAAAAGGAAGCCGGAGTCCTCCACCTGACGTCACAGTACAGCTCACCATGTGAAGGCTCGACGACCGCAGCGACGCTTGTGTTCGCTCTCGGAGCTCATAGGGACCATGCGAGGGAGAGCCGGCCGTTCCGGCTTCTTTTTGCGGGATCGTGTGCTATCTAGCAAGAATCGGCCGGCGCATGGACGGATGGATGGATGGATGGATGAATCCGGCTGAGCCCTTTGGATCGGGCGGTAGCTTACGCCACCTAGCCACCCTCGACGCGGCGTACGCCATCTGTCGGCAGCACCTCTCACAACGCGTGCTTCGTCTGGAAGTGGCGGCGTAGATTGCCCAAAACAGGTTTGTTTGCTTTTTTTTTTTATTTTCGACGGTGCTTTCACTGTAAACTTCAACCACCTGCTTTCACCTCCGTAGTAAATAGCAGCTCGATACGTTTAGAAACCGATTTTTGCTGGCCGTCTCAAGTGCTTTAAACGCGTTAGTTTACATGCTGTGGATAGCGTTACTCACTCAATAAGTTAAGCAAGTACGTTACTCGTTAATGCAATTCGAAAGCAACACGTTACTGCAGCTGAAAAGTTAGTAATGTATTATTTCCTCGTGACTCTTAACGTGCTTTTTTTATCATTAGCAGCTTTCAATGTTTGGTGTCGTAAATAATTCGTCGTCTTTAAACGCGTTCACTCGGGGATAACTGTGGCTATACTGACATACCCTGTGCACCTTCTTTTACTAGTCTATCTTGCGTTTCCTCGTCCTGCAAATTCCGGGCGCGATCTGGGGTGAGAACTATGTTCCGTGTCACTAGTTGCGCTCAGTACTGGCGAAGGCAACGCCAGGCAAGGGGCGAAAGGGCAAGCATTAGGAAGGCTGAGGAGGAGGAGAGGAGCTCTACAGGTACCTAGCTCTCTCGCTTTCTCCACTCACCCTCCATTAAACCTCCTCTAACGTCCCGCCTTCTAGTGATCACCCTTTCTCTGTTCACCTGGCGTTGCTTTCACGTGCACTTCGCACAACTATAGTCAGATACAACCTAAGGAAGACATCGGGAGGCGGAAATGGACGGAAAGGCTGAAGTGGAGAGGGGCGACTTCCTTTCCAGAACGGCTTTTATCGTGCGCGCCCCCTCCCACTGTCTTTCTTACGTTGCATCTGACTATAGTGACACGGAGTATAGGTTGGGGACTTGTGTCCTCCACGTTCCTCCACGGAAGTAAATGAATACCGTGAGTCGTTACCTCGTCAAAAAGTAACAAAATGCGCTAACCGCTCCTTCTCTCACGAAGTAACACGGTCGTAATTTCGTTACTAAAAGAAGTAACTACGTACCAGTATTACTTGTAACAGTGCAGATATGCGCGTCTACCCTAGTGAGCAGCGACGAAAACTGGCACGACCTGACTGCCGAACTGGGAAACAGATGAAAATGGATTAGATGCACGAGGTTGGAGTGGTGAATACAGGATACTTTCGTCCTTGATACAAGACAGGAGGTCGCTAGGCGAGGGACGGGTCATGCGAGTTAGGCCGAACGGTGCTGCCCAACGGTGCCGCCAATCCTACCACACTGTCAGCTAGGGGGAACGGAGTGCATACGCGCCTGCGGACGAAGTTTCTCGAGTCTGGGAACGGTCCATTAGAGTTAACCGAGGATTAATTGGTGCGCACTTAGAGAGTAACTTGTCGAATAACGATTCCCTGAAAGACTTTGACATCGAAATGAGATTACGCCAAAATCGATGCTGGTAACCGCTCGGAAAAAGGAAAGGGGGAGGAAGGGGCTGCGGTAAGACAAACAGAGGACAGACCGAATTCGGCCCTCAAGCGGTGATGTTCGAATTACGTAGACAGCGGTAATTGAGTGTCCAGTCACAGTCTGCATCATCCATTGCTGCCCGAGTGCCCTCGCCCCCCCCCCCTCTTTTTTAAATTTTATTCCCAACTTCATTTTTGTTTGTTTAGTACCCTTTCTTCTGTTTCACATTTCGACCGCCAGGCCGCACACGCTTTCGCTGCGTACTTCAACAGGTGGTAGTTCCTTCGCGTCCTGATCGCTTGGTGGCGCCGTCTCCTGCGGAGCTGCGTATAGAGAGCCTAGATTGAAGAGAGGGTCCATCTCAGACCATGGGGAGCGTTTGAAATTTAATGGCGGACGTCTAGGGCGGCGATCGCTCGCCGGTGCGAGTGCGTTGCGTTGTCGGGTGCCGAAAAGAGAAGCGAACGTAAAGGCTGGAACGTCTGGGGACGACCAACGCTCTTCGCCGCTCGTATTGAAAACGCGGTTCAGAAACCACGTGACCCAAATCGAGAACCTGAAGACACTCTGTAATAGACCCTTTGACAAATGTACTCTGTTCATCCTTAAAGGGGAACTCCGCCGATTTTTCGAGCTACCTAATCCAATGGCATCATCTGGATGCGGATGGCTTCCTGATTCCGAAGTGCCATCTCGTTCCTCCGGATTCACTCTAGTGAATTGAAAAAGTGATATTTTGTACGCTGCCGAAACCAACATATCGTTCTGCCCAGTTTTTTACCCAGTGTTTTTACCCAGTTTTTACCCAGTTTTTACCCAGTGTTTACCCAGTTTTTACCCATTTTGTATCCAGTTTTTACCCAGTTTTTACCCAGTTTTTACCCAGTTTTACCTAGTTTTTACCTAGTTTTTACCCAGTTTTTACCCAGTTTTTACCCAGTTTTTACCCATTTATCCTAGTTTTACCCAGTTTTTACCCAGTTTTTACCTAGTTTTTACCCAGTTTTCCCAGCCATCCAAACGGGACCTCACCGACGGACAGTGGAGCGCGCTGCCGGCAATCGGGTACGCTCGCTCCCGCCTTTTCTCGCGTCAAACAGCGAGAAAAGAGGGACGTTCCTGCTATCTGAAGTTGATAATAATCTGTAGTTGCACAAAGTATGACCTTTGAAAAAGTGCTGCGCTAAGAGAAAGTAAAAAGATAAAAACAGAACCAAATGGAATTTTGTAAAAAAAAAAAAAAACTTTTTGCAACGCGGTACGCTCAAGCCGTGGCTCGCTAGTTTCGTGAAATCGCTAGCAAATCCGTTCTCCTTCTTTCAGAAGCTGGCAGTTACGCTAGCGAAGAAAGGTCGAAGAGTCACTTAATACGTTTATTTAGCAAATTATCCAAGCACCCCGGTGTGGGTGCAGGTGCCCCACACGCTCGTGTTACCTGAGGGAACCTGCCGTTTGTATTGAGATTTCCTTTAAAAAAAGACTAAAAAAAAAACTAATGTTGCAGACGTTAGCACGTATAATTACTCTTGTAGCATGCATATGCCCTTTGGCGCTTAAGTAATTTAGCGAAATTGTATTACACCACTCCAGAAAGCGTTTCTTGTCGGTGCGTTCGTGCGTGTGGCCCGTACTATGCTCGCCTTCCAAAGCGGCGAATATGAGTATGCTGGGCTTTGACCTAACACATGTAGACGGTGATTCTCATAAACAATGAAATTTATATACTCCGTCCACCCTTTAGCTACAGTGTACTGGAATACTTGGGGTAGTGTTGGGACCGGAGTGGCTCGGCAACGGGAGCTCGTGAGGGCGCGTGTATTGACAGTTTGTGGCGGCGCTGTAGTCGAGTTACCCGGAAAAAATCGCGCAGCCCGCCACATTTGGCGGAAAATGCGTTTAAAATCGACGACGCTATTGCTTTTTTCTTTTTTTCCCTTTGAGCGGTGCGCGCGTCGGTAAGCCGACCACGATTTCATAGTTCCGTGTGTTCGATCGAAATATGTTTTGAATCTTGTGTGTTCTGATTTTGCGGATGGTGAACGCGTAAGGGTAGCGCCGAAATGCCGTCGGCGAAACGGCGACAGAACTCTTGCTGCGCACCTGGTTGCCAAACGGGCTACATCCGAGTGAAAGGCGTGAAAACGGCGTCCCTTTTCGGCGTTCCAAAGGACAGTGCCACAAGAGATCTTTGGGAAAAGAATCTGCAACGATCGGACAAGCGTCTTGAAGAAACAAGCGCTGTCTGCGAGCTGCACTTCGAGCCCCGCTTCATCCTTCGAGACGACGTCCACATAATCGGCGGAAAGGAAGTGAGGATTCCTTGTGGACACCCCGCGCTTACGCCAGACGCGGTGCCGACTCTGCTGCCAAGTGTACCCCAGGACCTGAGTGGTGACCCTCCCGCAGGACGAGAGGAAAGGAAGCGGAAGGCAAGTCCACCAGAGCCCATCGTTGCAAAGCGTTCGGGGCTCGCTCGGGAAACTGACCCGTTGTCACCAGTGGTGAACAGCGAAGCTCCTGCCGTGATCCCACAAGGCATCGATCGCGACGCACTAGGCTCCCTGAATATGCCAACTCCCTACTGGGCTGTTCACAAGTTCAGCAACTTCGACGGTGTTGCTTATTTGGAGACTGCTCTTGAGCCGAAGTCTAACAAGATCAGCATCGAAAGGACGGTGTTCATTTGTTTCGACAACTTACCTGATGTGGTATGCCAAGTATACATATACCTTCAGGGCCATGTACGCTGCACATTGTAACCATGTATGCGCTGCACATTGTAACCATGTATTTCAATGCCGTGCTGTAAACTATTACAACTTTTACCTTGCCTTATTTACGTGTGCTGTTGTTTCCTGGTCTAAATGATGTGAAATAGTTGCTTGTTTGCTTCTTTGAATCTTATAAAGCATTACTTTTTCAGCCCACGTTGTCTCGGTTTTTGGACTTAAGTTCAATGTTAAAACGCGTGATAAAAATTGTCACGTCTTATAAGCCATTTCTTACAAGTGAACGTCGGGTGGTCCTCGGATGGTCGTGGCAGCCATGAAGAAATATAAGATTCTCATCTCTCTGCGACCGTCGCTTGGGTGGCTTGTCGCATAAATGAACACAAGAATGAGTGACAAGGAAAGGGCATTTCATTTAAAATGCTCACCATCTGACGAACCTCAAGTCGCAGCTAAATTTACGCTCAAACAACTTGCACTCCGCTTCTTTGAAGTCGCAATTGATTTTGCGTAAGACAGAGTAATATAGCTTGTACCGTCCAATACGTTGAAGCATCATGTTGCCAATGGTCGGGCCGCAGAGTAGTTGATGCCGCGGTACGACCGCTGGCAGGTCGTAGCTGCATCAGAAATCCTATGTGCACTCTACCAAGGCGGCGCCAAAAATTCATATATTCACGCCTGCAGCCGCGCATGCGCACACCTTCTGTGTAACGCGCCAAGGTCGACCGACACCTGTCGCGATCAATACCACGCGCCTCACGCGAGCCGCTCCGGTCCCAACACTACCCAGGTATTGTATTTGAGTACACTGTACTTTAGCTGAGACTAGAAGTTTCGTCTTTATCGCGAGCTTTCTGCCCTTGCTAGCACAAGTGTGAACGTGCAGGCACGCTCAACTAAAGCAGTGCGGAAGCCAGCGAGCTTGCGTTGAAAGCGGAGCTTCTAGTCTCAGCTTAAGGGTGAACAGAGTATAGAATGGAATAAACTGCATCCGTATAGGCTAGACGGCAGGTTACTGCTCATGAAGATTATGCTAAAAGGACAATTAAATGAACTCCGGAACCACCAAGCCAAACATCAATGTGCAAGTGAAGGCGTATGAAATGAACAAATACATTATTCATCTTCAAATTTAGAATATTTGTTTGAAGATGCGACACTGCGTAAGGCACAAAAATTCCTCATAAAATGTTTATTTCAAAATAAGTTATTAAAAGTTATAAAAAAATGTTAGCCACAGTTCTCTTTTTTTTTTGTTGCTGTCGGAGCAGTGTACAACCTGTTCTAATCGCCCATCCACGAGTGCACATGGGAAGGAAGAAATTCCATATGAGAACTGGTTTTAATTAATTTCTGTTTTACAAAGTTTACGTCAGCTGTAAATATGCATGTCTCTCTTCAAAGAAATTAATATTTTCATGGTTTTAAAAAACGTTTCAGCATCCGAAATGTAATAAAATAAAGATGTTTTCACCAACTTGTCTGTGAGGAACATTGAACGCCAAATGTTTGACAAACCAGGAAACGGCTCTATCGTGCATTAATGCAGCTCAACACCTGCTTCATTAACCTCTGTATCACACGAATAGCAATGTGTCGAATGTCGTGTCTAACCTCCGACTTGAACTTTGTTTAGGCGCTTCACTTTTCGTCTTCAAAAGATCGGCTGCGTGAATGGGAACTCAGAGAGTAGACCGAGCTATAGATTCGATGTCTAAAACGGATTTAGTGTCTATGAAAAAGAAAAAAAGTCACTGAAGCAGTTGAGTACAACAATTCTGATCTGCGCTAAATGTCGAGTATAGTGCTAGATTGTGCACTAATTTACTCGATATTATTAGCGCTCCCCTTTGGACGGATGTCGTAGTGGTCAAAGGGTAGAGCTTGAATGTGCGCTTGCCGTTCTTGAAAGTGTTCCAGCTGCAGAAGAATACTCAACTCGCAGCACGCGGCTATAAAGCATTCCGACCATAAGTGAGAATGTTTCATGTGACACTAGTTTTGCAGGCACAAAGCTCGCGCAAAAACACCTTGACGTAGCTGGCCTTCATTGCTGCCGGGGAGTGCATTTTGTTTCCTCCCACAAAACCAAGGGTAAAAAAAATTACACCATCTTCCCGAGGGAATTATGGGGTGATGCGGACATCGTGTTGGTTCCGGAGGAAAGAGTCAGTTGCGTGCTGACGTCGAGAGATGGTACCACCGACTGCCCTAGCGTAAAGCTCCTCGATATGTTTCCATTTGTCATTGCAAGTAGCGTCAAATGCGCGAGCTCACGTGGCCTGTAGTCTCGAGCGGCCCTTGGAAGCAAAATGGCGGCGCAGCACCTGAAATCAACGTTACTAGAACCACTCAGTTGGGAAACTGCCATAGAGACTGCTGTGAAAAAGTGGCACCGATCCGTCCACGAGAACCGAGCTAATGGCGATCACAACGCCGCCATTTCTCCCGCAGCGGCCAGTCGAGGAACTGCACGTGACTTCCATTTTCATTCTAATCGGCCATTTTGGGGCCAGAACAGATACTGTGGAAAGGGCTTCGAGGTACCGCCCCCGACTCCCAGGCGGACGCGCCGCGGATTACTACTTGGTTAATATGCGCCTAGCTCGGGACGCGCTACCTGAAATCACCGCTGAGGCACGGTTGTATAAAAACAATATTAATTGTACTGCAAAACTTGCAAACTAAAGATTTTAGAAAACAACACGCGCCCCCGTTTTGTACTAATCTCCAATAAACGTTACTACAAAAGAGTTTTTTTCGTTGGTTTTTACGCAAAAACATGCTTTCTAAAAGCTCAAGGCGACTACAGTTAAGACAAATGATACAGAGTGGCGCTGTTGTCGCATTTAGCTCGGTCTCGGTGGACGCCAGCGGCCCAGGTTTCAACGGTGAGTTTCCCAACTGAGAGTTCTAGTAACGTTGACTGAAATGAACGGCCCTTGGAAGCGAATGGCGGCGGAGCATCCGCTCATGGCACGTGTCTCGTGCGTTTCCAGAACAATGGTTGGCGGTACTTGTAAAAAACGGCTTTATCAAGGGGCTTTACCCTAGCGTTACTCCCTACGCGAGCCTTCGTCGCGGCTCGCGGCAGAGAAACTTGGAACGCTCGCCGCTTATTTTTTTTCTCACACTTGAAGGAGAGGAGACTAGAGGAGGAGAGTTGCGCGTGCGCGCGTGGTGTGAGTACAATCGAACGCACGCGCAGTGCACGCAGCTGGTAGAGAGAGAGAGCGGAGAGAGTAACGCGCAGCTGTTGGAGAAAGGGAAGGATGAGAGCTGCGCGTGCGTAGTGTGGGTGCGAACTACGACGCCGCGGGACATAGACCCGAGCAAGAGATGCTCCGCATCTAAAAAAAACTTTAACGCACTGTTTCTATACTCTGTTTCACCTTATGATGTACCGCAGGGAAGGCTACAAGCGCGAGCTCCTTGCTCTAGGGCACGTCTCGGCAGCACAAGCTCTCGTGCACTAAGGGCTGCCGCCAACGCTATGAGCTCGCGCTTCTTGCCTTCGCTGCGGTACGGAACATCAGGTGAAATCGAGTATGAGCTGCCTGCGCAAGCGCACCTTGCTACACGTTGCAAGGAACTTTCAACCTTGAGGCTGTAAAAGAATAATCTCATTGCTGGCGCCCGGATAGCCACTACGCAGCTGCCCGCGTCGCTCGTCCGCCTGCCCGGTGTTGACTTGCGCGTGTAGAGAAAAGTAGTTATTTTTTATCGTTGCCAGTAAAACGTCGCCTCTAGGAACCGTCGCGGCCGGCGTAACTTGCAAATTCAAGCACTTCACTTGAAAAATTTTATCTTCAAAAATATTTTGGCTACCAGTTGAGCAAGGGTTATTGATACGGTCTGCCAATTTCCAGCCAAATCAAAGGATACAAGAACGAAATTTCGGTGCTTATTTCTTGGTCTATTCGTATTCGAGGGACCAGTTCCACGTCAGATATATCAGTTTCTTGTTGGAAAAGACATGAAAAGGAATTTTAAAACGATTTAAACAATTAGCAAAGAGCGCCTGGTGGATTTCGCTAACGCCTCTTTTGTAATGCCCGTCTAAAAACCTTGGAGGTAGTGACGATAACTGTCTCGCCTCAGGCCACCACGAGAGAGAGGAGAGGAACTCCCTTTCCCTGCGACTTTCTTTAGTGTGTCCCAGACGGCGTTTATTGACGCACGCTTATTCGTGTGCTCAGTGGGCCGTCGCTTTGGAAATTTGTTTTTTCCACGAGTGTTTTATTATTTTATGGAAAACTTTCTTAAAACGTCCTATATATGATTGTTAAGCTATATGACAACGCTTAAACATTATTTAAGATAGTTTCGATTTCTGTAGTCTACTAAGTAAGCGAACTGAACGTGCAGAAGAACCACTTA
Source organism: Ixodes ricinus (assembly GCA_037355805.1). NCBI lineage: Eukaryota > Metazoa > Arthropoda > Arachnida > Ixodida > Ixodidae > Ixodes > Ixodes ricinus. The sequence goes on along the minus strand of JAZHYW010007934.1, from coordinate 114,251 downwards.
CAATCATCGTACTATAAATACTATCGATTTACAAGTTTTGTCGAAGTGTGTGTAACTCAAAAATTAATAAAAAAATGATCTCGTTAAAAAAATAACTAATATTTAAGTGAAAAACGCAGTGACAGGTATATACGAGGTGTGATCAAGAAGTTCTGAGACTGATTTTGTAGCGTAAAAAGAAAGGGCAGCACAGCAATGCGCGCTCATCAGTCGAAGACAGGGACCGTCCTGTGTCATTATGCCAAAGGGCGTCGCTCCGTAGTCGTTTGGAACTGCGCTACACGAGTTTGTTTGACCACATGCACGAGCATACTGGCAATCTCTCCACAGAGTGCAAACCAAACGAGGGCGAATATAAATTTTGCACGTTAAACTCGACAAATTTAAAACAGAGAACTCTGAAATGACTTAAGATTTGCCCTCAAAAAGCAGTGAGGTTGTGTGAGGTGTTTTGATTTACACTCGCGTATCAAGAATGGCAGAACCTCACAGAAGTCAAGGAGAGGTCGGACAAGGTCGCCCTACCGCTCTTCGTCTTCCAGCGATGATCTGCCGTTCTTCAAGCGCGAGTGCACCTAAAACACCTCCCAAAATTCACTGCTTTTTGACACAAGCCTGCTGAATCATTTTAAAGGTCCGTGTCTTATATTTACCGAGTTTTACACGCAGAAGTGATGTTCGCTCTCGCTCTGCTTTGCAGTCTATGGTGAAACCGCCATTGTGCCTGTGCACGGGGTTACAAAACTCGTTTAGTGCAGCTCCAAATGTTAACAGAGCGACGCACTTTGGTGTAACGAGACACGAAGGTCCCTTCCTTCGACTGCTGCGTGCGCATCACTGTGCTGCCCTCTCTTTACGCAACGAAATCAGCCTCGGAACTTTTCGATCACACCTCGTACGTCGTAGAATCAAGGTACAATAAGTCTTCTCAAACGCACTGCTTAATATGACGAAACCACATATGGCAAAGAAATTCTATTGCATATATGAGAGCATGTGTAAACCATTTAATATCAAAATGGGAAAAAATATGTATTTTTTATATCACGTTGAATTTTGTATTTATATCTTATCCTCGCAAGTTTACAGTTTGTTTATGTATATAAAAGTATACCTAAATTACCATTACGATAATTTTATTTAGGCTTGGATTCAATCTTCTATTGAAATGTTTATTAGGCCTTAAATAATTGTAACTAGCTTAATTCAAACTTGTTCCATTATTTTCAAAGTTGCAAGATTCAAGAATATTTATTTCATGAAATAAAATAACAAAACACACTTCTATGGAACTTTATCTCTTCTATACAAAGTTTTAAAGCAGAAACAAAGTTATATTTGTTATGAAAAGATAATCTAAACGTTGCGAGACTCCAAAATGTGTCACTCGTGAAAACTGCGAAAATCGAAAGACTTACCTTCTGCCTTTTCGAAGCCCAATATTCAAGAACAAACACTTTTCCGTAGTTCTAATTTGCTGTTTTGCTTTAGTCACACATTTCCCAGCAACATATCGCTTTCCCATAATTTTTAGAGGACCCATCATTGCTTCTTGCACGATTTGAGATAAAATCACCCAAATACAGGGTGTTTATTAAGCTTTACAGATTTATTTTAAAAGCCGTAAAAGCTACACTTATGCGGTTTGTGCAGGTAAGTTATACGGCCGGGGGGACATAGTATGGGGGCCTAATCGTAACGGTCAGGCGGCTAATTAAGTAAAATTTGTTAATTAACATTTATTTAGTGAAAATAGACATGTGGTTCTTATTATTAACTTGCTGAGCGTCAACGAAACGCACTAAATCAACTCTTTTCTGACCGGTATGAGGCAGGGGCAGCATTTTACGGCGTTCCGTAAACACGCTCGATTATGACGCGCTCGTAGGTTTTAGGTTTCTTATCAGAGCGCATCTCTGCGCCCGCAGTCCTCCTCTCTATTGGCCAAGACGGGCAACAGAAGTGCGCCATACTTCCCTCCATTATACGAGGGAGGCGAGGCGGTGGCTTTGCGCCGCGACCACCAGGGAGCAGGACCACGGGCTCAAATATGCGCCCCGATAAGAAACCTAAACCTAAAAACGCGTCCAAACGGAGCGTTTTTTTTTTAGAACGCCGTAAAATGCTGCTTCGCGTCTTATATATTTCTAAACAGAGATGGTCTTGTGGGTTTCAATGACGCTTAGCAAGTTTCTAATTGGAACCATATGTCTATTTTTACTAATTAAGAAGTTAATTAACAAATTTCACTTAATTAGTCAACTGATCGTTCCGATTAACCTCCTATGCCATGCAGACTTGGGAAGTAATTCGTTACAAGCATCAGATTACTTGTCATCCGTTGTTTTTTCAAGTAATTTTGAAATTGCCACGTTACTTTTTTTGAAGTAATTAGTAATATAATTTCGTTAGAAAATTTGGGTAACGGATTACTTTAATTACTTGTTACTTTTGAAAATTATGAGCATAAAACAGTAACCTGAGCAATACGAGCAGAACATTCAGCAGCACAAAGAGAGCTAGTTCAACAAATAGAAAACAACAGGAAAGGGAGGAATAGCCGAAAAGAACACACAATTTCTTGAATGACGGGTCACTACAACCACTAGAAAAACGGGCAAGGCATGTACAAATATACGAAAGACAAATACCAAGTAAGATAAGCCGCGTAGGCTCTCCGTCGTCTTCCATCGTGGTTTCTTCTTCTCCCGCGGGCAGGAGAAAGCTCTTCGGGTTTATTTGTTTTTGTCTCTTACACTGTTTCATCCTTTCCAACTTCTTCGACGTTTAGCGCCATCTGCACAGACATCAAACGCGGGTCCGTACCACCTCGATTCGCGGGTTCACAACTCGCGTAACAGACGATGTAGCCTCGGGCGAGGGTTTCGAATTATCTCTTGTCTTTGATGTGCGCTACTATATTCTAGCACGCTCTTGAGGCACGGCTGAAAAGCGCCTTGACAGAGGCTAAGAGCATCGTCTTCGAGGGTGAAAGGATTGCACGTACACTCTTTCTCTTAAATACAGTATTTTATTTCACAAAGATTGCCATAATACGGGCGTGTGAGAAATGAAAAGTAGTGTCGCAAAACATTTTTGAAAAATATCAAAATCGTTTCAATTGTTTTCTGGATAAGTGTACGGAAATAGTAACGGGAAAGTAATTTGTAATTGTAATCCATTACATTTTCAAGTAACGAGCGCAAGTCTGATACCATGTCCTTTTGTCCGTATAACAAACCTGTACAAGCCGCGTAAGTGTTAACTCTCACAGCTTTTTTTTTGTAAGCAAATCTGCAAAGCTTTTTTTCTTTAATAACTTTATATATATATATATATATAGTGAACGAAGAGGGGAGAAGGTGATTATTGAATTTATTGCATTAAAGTTAGGGAAAGGGAAACGGCTGCACTTGTTAATCTTCATTCATTCCCATCGATATATATATATATATATATATATATATATATATATATATATATATATATATATATATATATATATATATTTATTTATTTGGGCGGAGAATGAGCGTTCGGCATTGCGTAATTTAGTTTTGCAATAAAACAAAATACGTTTTCTTTTTTTTTTTGCACGTTGCGGATTATTATATTATATATATATATATATATATCATGTTTTTTTCTTTTATTCCAAAAATAAACAACGTCTTACCCAACGCTCATTCTCCGCTCAAATGTAGCCCTAGTGGTCCGGACCAGACTCCAAACTTTTAGAATTAAGCGTTATCTTATTAAAGAAGTTGTAACTCATTTTCTGAAATGTTTGAATGGGAAAACTGCGGAAAATACATGCAGCTGAATAGCGCCAGTTACCGAAAAGCGGGCATGAAGAGACCCTCATTTTCTCACTGAAATTTTTAAAAAAATCACCTGTATCGTTTTATTTAGATAACGGTTCGTTCTAAAACTTCGGCATCTGGTTTGCACCGCTAGCGCTACATTTGGGCGGAGAATGAGCGTTCGGCATTGCGTAATTTAGTTTTGCAATAAAACAAAATACGTTTCTTTTCTTTTTTTTGCACGTTGCGGATTACAGCGATGGCTTCCCAAGTACTCTGTTGGAAAACACTCAACGGAATTTGTTCTGGGAACGTACATGCCCTCTATACACCAACAAAGTGTTTACGGACAAGACCATGCGCAGAAACCGAATTCGGACGGAGTGAAGCGTCTGCGCATGCGCAGTACCGAAAGCAGCGCCACCGCAGTGGCGTGACGTCACTGAGTTGAGTTGGTCTATAGAGAAATCGGTGTTTTTAACAAACCTTATTTCACAATTATTAAGAACGAACTTTTGGTTTCCTTTTTTATCTCTCAAGGACTTCAACTTCTTGCACGGTCAGCATATATTCCGACTGGAAATATAAACGTTCATTTCCTCGTTCAGAAATTCGGAGGTTTGGAGAATTGGGTTTCGATTGGCGGCTACTTCAAAGATTTCCGAGTGGTTCGAGTTGCTCGCTCGTTTCAATGCGGACCCAATCTCGGCAATTCGTGTTGCAGCGCGAAACCCGTCAGCAACCCCGAAATTTCTATACGTCGTCTCGCTAATGCCCTGCACTACATCCAATGCTACAGAGGAGAGAGCGTCTCCCAACGTGTTCAAGAGGAGGACGAAGAGGCAAGGGAGGGAGAGGCTGGAATTCCCAGCCTCTCTCTCCCAGTTGCCTATATTTCCATCTTGAACAGATCGGGATACGCATGGTTTTATGGTTCATTCCACGGGTAGATCCGGAGCGCTTTCCAAAATCCGCGAGGGAGGCGAAATTCTGCTCCGTGGGACCCGCTCCCGAATTGACGGGGAAGGTGGACTCGCATTTTTGGAGCGACCCACCGACCCGTGCGAGACGGTCGGCCGTTCAAAATGGCCGCTACTGGAACTTGACCAGCCAATCAATGCTTTTTTTTTCTGACAAAATTTTATGTATGTGTACATATATATATATATATATGAGAGAGAGAGAGAGAGAAGAGAGAGAGAGATATATTCAGGTGTCATTCTACAAGGCAGCCGTTAGTAATATTGTAAACGAAGAGGAGAGAGTTAATGTGGATTTGCATTAAAGTCAGGGGAAGAGAAAGGAAAGAGCTGGCGAAAGATTGGGCCCGGAGCAGGGAATCAAAACGGCCACACTTCGCCCATCCGGGGCGACACATTAAAGGATTCAAACTGATCACTGCACTGGTTTCGGCAGGACTCGATTCTTGACTATAGTAGGTTACAGGTTAAGAAGGTAGCGGGAAATGTCCCTCAAAGGGAATCATGTTTCACGTCTACTAAATTGATCCTTCGTCCTTAACTGGATTTCTTTCTTTCTTGAAAAAACAAAACAAGTAGTCAAAATTAACCAATCATCATCGCGTCCGTCCACTGTTGCATCCGGGGTCCACCAGGGTAGTGTTCTCGGTCCTCTGTTGTATTTAATATGCATAAATGACCATCCTTCTTCCATAAACTCCACAATTAGGCTCTTCGTGAACGACTGCGTTATTTTACCGAAAAATTATTACAAATAACGATTCAACTCTACTTCAAGACGATTTGAACAGTATACTCCTCGTGGTGCTCTATGCGGCAGATGAATATAAACGCTCGCAAATGTAAACAAATGTCCATCACTGAAGTCTTCTACATTAACATCAATCACAATATTCATTGTTATCACAACACCTGAAACATGTAGCATCGTATAAGTACTTGGGAATACATTTTACAGACACTCTATCATGGAACGACCACATTGAATACATTACAAGCAGTGCCTTGAAAATGCTTGGCTACTTACGCGACGAACATGATATCTTGCCCTACCTAAAACAAAACTACTCGAATACAAGACAATAGCCCTTCCCAAATTAGAGTATGCATGCACCATTTGGAACTCCACACCAAACTGACCTTCTTCAAAGACTGGAATCTGTCCAAAACAAAGCAGTAAGATTTATATGCAACAACTACTCACCGGAAACTATAGTGTCTCGGCCTTAAAGACTAGCAATAATCTCTCTCCTCTTAAACTAAAACGTAAAATAACTCGGCTTTTTTTTTTTTTCATAGCATCTATTACAGCGATTCGCCTTATTGCCGCCCTGCCAGTTTTACATCGCCAAAACAAGAACATTGTCGGAAACTAGAACCATTCTTGAGTCGCACAAACACTTTCTTTTCTTCCCCTTGTTACTTTGTATCAGAGACTGGTATGCATTACCTGTTACCGACAGCAATCTCATTTCATTTAGAGATCAGTATTCACTATTGCATAATTACTCACCTTGATTATGTTTTTGTATAACAGCTTTTGTGCTTTGTTTGTGCTTTATTCTTTCTTATTTCGCTTTGTTCGACGACATTGGGTGCATCCGCATAACATTTCACTTTTCCGTGCTTTGCTATTCTATTTGTTTGTTTGTTGTTTTAACCTTTGTCATTTGTTTCTTGAATCTCCCTCATGTAATGCGTCCATCGGACGCCCTTGAGGTGAATAAAATGAAATGAAATGAAATGAAATGAAATATATCCCTCCGCCACCTCCGCAACCAATAGTGTCTCATCGTTCCCGTGACGTCGCGTGCAACGCGCGAGGAGGGTCTTGCCATTCTGTACATATTGGCTTTATCATTCGACTTTGACTTAGCATTGTGGAAGCCACGAGAGGGAGATTAGAGTTTTCCCCCTCCGATGGAAACAAATATGACTTTCGGAGATTTGCTTCCCCCTCCGATGGATACAAAGGCTGCTTTCAGGGGCTCGGTTCCCCTCCAATGAATACAAAGGTCGCTTTCTTAAAAAGTGGGGGTCGAAGATAGTTGGCACTACGCTGTGGCCATTATCTGTCCATTGAGGCGGAACAAGGAGCGTTTCCAGTGAACTCTTCTTTTGACTGCGGAGGGATTTGAAACGGGCGCACCACGCTTGTGTGAGGAGCTTCTCCCACCTTCTTGACTTGTAACCGACTATTGGGCAGGAGATCGAACTATAGGGGGCGCTCTGACCCGTTTGTTGTCCCCATATTCGGTGTTTACTCAACACAAGGCTTGTGCACATGCCCAGAGGCCTTATGGACATGTCCATGTTATCTTCTACAATAGAGCGCGGGGCACAGTTTAATGTAAAAATACTAACAACCGACGAAGCGACGTTAAGTGCCGGATCTATCCTCAGAGAATGCGAGCTCGACCCACTTCGGCTTTCGTGCTGAGCTGGAACCGTGCATGCTGCATTGTTCATGCAGGCCGGAGTGAAAACAAAAAAGCCCCTCCTCCCCCTCACTGAAAACACGAACTCCAGCCGAACGCTGACGCCGCGTTCGGTTATGTCGGCCGAGTGCTGAGTCATTGTATTTGTTGTCCCCATCCGTATAGTTCTAAAGTTAACCGCTTGGGGCGTAACGGTCGCTCCTCCTCCCCAATAGCTCTGACGCGTGCCGTTAGTTTCGAATTCGCTTAACGACAGACACTTTCTAAATTAAGGCCCATGCTAGTTCCGAGTGGCGCAGTGACGTAGCTCATTGCTCCTAAGCAAGAGCAAACGCCGTCGCACTCGCTTAGGAGCAACGGCACGACGCGCATACGGGTCATAATCGAGGTGGCACTGGTTTCCATCTATGCTCCGTTTCACCAACAGAGCGGTTAAGTAAATCGTTCAGATGACTCCGATCACAACGCCCGATACTCCGCCGCCGCCGCCTTTACGCACGCATTGTATCGCTATCGGTGGTGTCGGAACAGTCTGTCTAAAACTCTGTAAGGATGAACCTCCGGCGGATGCCACGAGCGATCCCAACCGGTCCGTCGCCGCAAACATTATCACGTGACTCCACGTCACGTGCGTCCCCTGCCCCCTCTGAAACACCACCGAGCAACGCTAACGTTCGCCATTTCTTGGGCTTGAAGCGCGTGATTGGATCCGAGTCTTCGCCGAACGCTGAGCGTCACGTTCGTTCTCGTTACAAGCTCAGCCGGGTTCCCGCCGAACCATGACGCAACCCTCGTGTCCAATGCACGCTCAGGGTTTGTGCCAAATACAATGGGCAGACTCGGATAGTTGGCCCAGCATCTAATAGATGGCGCTCAGTTTTGAACATTTTTTGGGAATAGCGGGGAAATACAATGATAGTATTGCTAGCGAGCATCGTGTCAAGTTACATGCTAATAGTGGCTGTATTGTATGTACGTACGTAGGTTCTAATAAAGGGGTCGGGCTATATACGCTTCGAGCGGACGCGGCTTATCTATGTGCTGGAAACCAGCATATCCGATATACAGGGAGTTTCCGAGAAACGAGAACCGTTTTTATGACCCGTGTAAGGAAACTATGCGTCGCAGAATGCTCAAACTCCGTGAGAATGTGACGCTAGCGGTTGAGATAGAACGTGAAAGTTTGAGAAGATGACGTTATCTTGATCAAAGGATAATTGAGAAAAAAAATTTCGCTATGAGCCGACGTCCACCTAAGCCTAATATCGTTAAAACAAGAAATGGCACTGTGGGAGCGTGTAGCACCTATTTCAGTGAAAAATAAAAAGAATTCTCAATAAGAAAGTGAATATTGTTTTATTTCCTGATGACAAGCTTTTTCACTGAAATGGATACTACAGTCGCCTACAGTTTGATTTCTTGTTTTGGCGATATAAGACAGGTGGACGTCGGCTCACCTGAGAAATTTCGCTTTTCTCAATTATCTTTCGATTCAAATAGGTTACATCATGATCTCAAACTTTCGGGTTCTGTTCCAACCACTAGCGTCACATTCACCCAAAGTTCGAGCTTTCTGCGATGCTTAGAAATATTTACCCGAACCTTCCTTTCTCCGGCATTCGAGCAAAGAATCCATTGGGTGAGGTGACGCTCTTCCTGCACTGGACCGGCTTCGACTGCTCGTAGCGTCCGCGACGCTTCGCCATAATGTGAAACAAAGTCATCGGGAGTCTTCTCACGTTGACAGCGCGCCTCGGTGTTGGCTCTCCTCTTGCGGGCACTCATCCGCGGCGACGGCGGCGGTGGCCCTCTACAGCGCCTCCGTAGGCGTAAAGGGGTCCCCTCATGCTGCATTATTGATGGGAGGTCGCTCCTGTGCGGTGCGAGCTACGTGCTCGACGGACCAATGAACCGCCTCCATTCCATCAGCTGACCCCACTTTCTGCACGTCTAGGTAAGGACGTGAACCATGATAGCGTGTGGCAAAAGATACGCGTATACGACTGGTTCAACGAGGACGTATTCCTTCCACCACACTGTTAGTCTATAGACGTTTGCAAGTATACGGTCTCTCGGCGCCGCCATTTTGCTACTGGTGTGGGTAGATCGTCTGATAGTGAAGCAAGGCCGTGGGTACGCCTCAGCAATGCTTGACTTTCACGGCTTCGTCGTTCGGCCACCAGGTGCTGTGAATGTGTGCTTGGCTCGAGAAGGCTGGAGAGCGAACGTGCCGCCACAGCTTTCTATTCTAGACACTACACTCCGTGTCACTAGTTGTGTGCAGTGCAGGCGAAGGCAACACCAGCCGAAAAGAGAAGGAGAGCACTAGGAAGGCAGGACGGGAGAGGAGGCCAATGGAGGGCGAGGGGAGTAAGGGAGAGTTCTAGGAACGTTAGGGAGGTGAGGAGGCTCCTGTACCCATCCCCAGCCTTCCTAGTGCTTGCCCTTTCTTTCCTTGCCTGGCGTTGCCTTCGCCTGTACTGCACGCAACTGGTGACAGGAGTATGGGTGCCGTCCCTATTAGAAAGACCAGTTTAAACTGGTACCAGTTTCAAACTTGGTTATTGCTCCACTTCAACCAGTTTCATACTGGTTGAACTGGTCAAGGTGGTTTGAACTGGTCACACTGGTTGACTTGTCAAGGCGGTTGAACTGGTCATACTGGTTTGGTTGAACTGGTCATGTTGGCTGAACTGGTCACACTGGTTGCCTTGTAACGCTGGTTCGACAAAAAATATTTTCATTTGTTCGCGCCACCACTGCGTTTCGGAAATACACAAATGTAGACACAATACGCTCTACTACATGCATCAGCTGAACATACATTGAGCGCATACACATACAGGGCACACACAAACATCAATAAGACAGCTACACAAACCCGATCACTACTTCCGATTGATTGATTGATTGAAACGTTTATTTAATTTCCATGCCTCTGGTCTATGGAACCTCATGCGGCATGGGGGAAGGGGAAGTGGGAGAGGGTAGTGATGATGGTGATGGATTAGACGTACCGTCCGATCCCGGAGGACCGGAGGTAGGAGATGATTGAAGTGAAGATGAGATCTCGTTCTGCGGGTGCTGAGGTTCTCGGATGTGTCCATTCCCGAAGGGACATTGGTCTAAGGTGCGGTGGTAAGGTGTTGATTGCCGCTATCCGTTCCAGTGACGTCCCTGCACAGGACCATACAAGATGGTAGCAAGTCGCAGGGACGCCGCAGTGTGGACATCCAGGGTCAGGACCTGTATCATTCTCATCTGTTTTCTTGTAGAACTTGGCACGCCAAAAGGGAGTCACCATAGTCCGAGTCTGGAGCCTGTGTAGTGCCACTTGCTCCCATCGTGGAAGTCCGCGAGGGATCGGGTGGGGGTTAGAAGGTAGGAGCGCTGCAAGGCGCGCTTTTCTTGCTCTTTGTTCTTCTTTCTTCTTTTGGGTTAGATCAAAGTTCTCGTCAGGTGGAACGTCCCGTTGAACGGGCGAGGGGACCGGGCCTTGTGAGGGCTGAGTATTTGCCTGTAGCTGTGCCCTCGCGGCCCCGTCCGCCCGCTCGTTCCCTGGAACGCCTGCGTGGCCCGGAATCCACGCGATGGTGATTGTTTGTCGAGCCCCGGCTTGACGAACCAGTTCGCGGATGCGCGCCACTGTAACGTTGCATGTGCTCGACTGCTGTAGTGCACGCACCGCCTCTTGGGAGTCGGTGTATATTCGAGTTTCTGTAATTTCTGCTCGTGGCATGTTCGTGGCTGTTTCAACGGCGAATAAAACTGCCAGAAGTTCCGCCATGCAACTGCTCCGTGTACATGAGGTAAGCTTGTGGTTCGTCTCTTTGCGTGTAGGGGAATGCCAGGCGATCGCAGTGCGGCCGTTGTTGTCTCTCGCCGCGTCCGTGTAGAAGACATCCACGTGCGCGGCAAGCTTGCTGACTTCAGCGCGGTGGATGGCTACTTGTGTAGCACGTCGTCCAGGGTGGTCAGGTCCTTGATGACTGGGGAGGGGCTTGATGGGAGTGACTGCCTCTGCATCCCAAGGTGGCGTCGGTGTAGGCATGAGTGGGCCGTCAATTAGGTCGGAACGGCCAATCGAGGCAAGAATAATTCGTCCGTGAGGAGTGCGAGATAGCCGCTGAACTTGGCTTATCCGCATCTCCTCGGCAATCTCACGGATGGTGTTCATTTGTGCGGTTCTTTCTAGCTGTTCAACCGGTGTGAAGCGGGGGAGCCCTGTAACGACCCGCATGGCCGCTCTCAGCATGGTAACTAGCGTGGTTTCTTGAGTCTTCGTAAGGCGGAGGTAGTTCAGTCCGTACACTACCTTCGAGATTAGGAGGGTACGGACGAGTCGCCGGAGGAGATCATCCTGTGCACCCCAGGCCTTGCTCGAGATAGCCTTGAGCAAGTCTAGGCCCTCCTTCCACTGCGATTTTACTTTCCGAAGCCAGGTGACTGCACCGCCTTTGTGGTCAAATGGGACCCCGAGGATTTTGACGGAGTTGTTCTGGGCGATGGGGATTCCATCCACCCTCAGTTGGATGTCGGTACGGGCGCTCCTGCGTCGGCTGGGTATAACCATGTACGTTGTCTTCTCCTTAGATAGCTCCAACCCTGATCGGAGGGCGAAGGTCGTGACAACGTCAAGCGCGCTCTGCATGTAGCGTTGTTGGCTATCCGCCCCACCTGCCGTCGTCCACAGGGTGACGTCATCCGCATAAATGGTGAAGCGAATTTGTGGGACGGCTTCAAGCGCGAGAGCCAGGTCAACCATGGCGATGTTGAATAGTAGCGGCGACAAAACCGCCCCCTGTGGAACACCAATATTGTTTGTTCTCCATTGGCCTTTGGTTTGTCCGATAGAAACCTGGAACGTGCGATCCTGTAGGAATGTTTTGATGAAATTCAGGAATCGGCCCTGTATGCCTCTTTTCTTTGCGGCGGCCACGACTGTGCTGTGTGGTATCGAATCGAATGCCTTCCGTAGGTCAATGGCCACGAGCGTACGCGGTTGGCTTTTAAAAAGCCGGCGCTCGTAGAGATCATGATGTATCATGAGCAGGCTGTCTTGTGCCGAAAGGTGAGGTCTGAAGCCCGTTTGCATGGGATGGAAGGCACCCGTCGATTCAAGAATCCATGTCAGGCGTGTGGTGACCATGCGTTCTAACACTTTGCAAAGGTTGGACGTCAAGGAGATCGGGCGGAGGTTAGCCACCGCGTGTGGTGTCTTGCCGGGCTTTGGGATAGGGATCACTGTAGACCTCTTCCAGTCGGATGGGAGTTCACCCTTCACCCAAATGGTGTTGAATGTGTCAAGAAGCTCCTTCATGGCATCTTGTGGAAGGTTCCGGAGCGCGGTGATGGTTACACGGTCTGGTCCAGGTGCCGACTTTGCTCGTGCCGCACCAAGAGCGTCCAGGAGTTCTGCGAGCGTGAAAAGGGCGTCCGCCGGCTGTTCGTGCACGATGGTTTCCCGGGCGTAGACTTCGGCCGCGGGTGGCTCGGGTTGTTGGGGGAAGAAACAATCTCCTGCCTCTTCCGCAAGCTGCTCTTCCGTGATGTCAAGGCGGAGCGCTAGATTGCTTCCGGTGTTGCACATTTTGTTTTCCCGGCAAGCCCTTTGTAGGCTTGCCACAGCTTGCGGTAGCCTGTCCGTTCGTTAAAGAAGTCGCACAGGCTACGCCAGGTAGTGCGGCGGAGCTCAATTGTGTATTTTTGGCCTTGGCTGTCGTGCGATTTAGGCGGATCTTATTCCGGAGGGATCTCCTGGCTCTGTAGCGCTGGAGAGCCTCCAGTCTCCTGTCCCACAGCTTGATCAGGTGCAAGTCGGGAGGTGGTGTGTCTTCCTTGACGTTGTATTCTGCACGGGACTCCCGAAGGGCTTGTTGAATCCGATCTGCAAATGGGACGTTGGCAAGACGGCTCATTGCGGTGCGGAAGGTGTCCCACTTTGTGAAAGTGACTCGACGCCTGGGCGAGGTGCTAATGGGGAGCTTTATGTGTATGGGGAGGTGGTCACTGACCCCATGGATCAGTCTGGACTTGCCATTGTACCTGTAGACGTGGAGAGGCCCAAGTGAGGTCGGGGGACGTGTCGTTTTGGCTGGCGACTTGGGCCAGCCGTGTTTGAGTGTCAGGGTCGTTGCATAGATGAAGCCCAGCTGCGAGGCATGCTTTCTTGATATGTTTTCCCCGGGCGTTTTCGTTCGGGTATCCCCACGCGGTATGTCGGGCATTGAAGTCTCCAGCTAGGATGGTATGCTTGTTCTTTTCTACCAAGCCCTTTATCCAGTTGACCTCGTTCGAGTCCCCGCACGGTCTTATGTATGTGTTATGTATGTTGATGGGTGTGTCTCCAAACTTGACCCGCGTGGAGACGACTTCGCGGTCATCAGAACACGAGGCCTCGGAGTTCAATTTTGCCTGCTTGTGCTTTTTCTTTATAAGTGTAACTACAATACCAAAATTTGATGTCTGTCTTTGTATACTGGGGTTTATGTAAGTGTTGTATCCCCTAATTTTAAGATTCCTGACGTTAGCCTCCTGAAGAAGAATAACGTCAGGTGCCTTGTTGTTAAGTATTGACAGACGCGTTTTGAATTCATGAATTTTCTGTTGTAAGCCACCGCAGTTCCATTGCAGGATCCATGGTTTCCGTCTTTTATACTGGTCGTTTTGAACGTACAGAATTTCTCGGTGACCGCAAAGCAATAAAAAATATTCCCAGCATGTTGATTTTTTTCCAGCAATGTCCTCTGAGAGTATATTGAACGGCTCAGGGGATGAATCTCTTAGTAAAAAGTAGACGCTCGATGATGTCGTCATTATTTGAAAGCTTATAAATAAAGTGAGAAAGAAGCTGGTAACCAGTTTGACCAGGTGAGGCAAATCTGGTGACCAGTTTGGCCAATCTGGTTACCAGTTGGACCTGTTCGGCCAGTGTGGTGACCAGTTCGGCGTCTGGTGACCAGTTCGGTGAATCTGCTGACCGGTTCGGCCAATCTGGTGACCAGTTCGGCCAATCTGGTGACCAGTTAGGCCAATATGGTGAGCAGCCAGGCCAATCTGGTGACCAGTTAGAAGGCAATCTGGTGACCAGTTAGATCAACATGGTTACCAGTTAGACCAGTCTGGCTACCAGTTGCACCAGTTTGATTTCCTGTTAGACCAGTCTGACCAGTCCAAATACCAGTCTGACCAGTTCGATTTTCAAGCTAGTCTTTCCAATAGAGGTCGCTTTCGACGGAGTCACCAATACCGCGGCTCGCAAGCCTCGCACGGCTCACGGCACCTTGGTAATCTTAACTACCAAAACAAAACAAAAAACAAAAAAATAGATGAGAAGAAAATGTACATAAAAAAGAGCTTGCATTTTGTCAGCTTTGTGTCATCATCACCTTTTAGAGCGCAGCTCTTATGCGCCCGTTTCCGGCGGGCGGCGTCGGCGTCGCCGTCGGCGTAACCGTAAGGTCACGTGACCCCTCCACGTCACCTGACCCCCCAAATCCCGTGACCCCCACATCTCACGTGCACCCCCAGGTCACGTGACCCCCCCCCCCCCGAGGTCACGTAACCCCCATGAGGGGAAGAGAAGGGGTATACCCTCCCCTCAGTACCCTACCCTCCCCCTTCTCAAAAGCTGCGCTCCAATTCGGCGTTACAGGGAGTTGTAAACGGCTTTAATTTTTTTTAAAGAAACCATATGCACGTATACTACACATATTCCATAATGCCATATGAAATAAGAAGGGACATCTCAATTCGAAGTTTGGCCATGGTTGTTTACAACTTTCCCTGCAAGATGGGACAAAGCATGTATTGTCGTCTTCGACCTGTCTTTAACCCCTTCTGGTTTTTTAATTCGCTTTTTTATTATACTATGTGGCCCAGAACACCGAAAGTGTTTTGTATGTTTTATGCGCATAATAGGTGAATAAGATAAGGGAGCTTCCACCAGCACGCCGCGCACTGATCCGTAATTTCGTCAATCGTTACCTGAAACAGGCTTAATCCCTCTCTCACACGCACATCAACCACCACATAACCGGCACTAATTTTATTATACAGCATCAAGAGTAAGATCCTCAAAGCATACGGGAGGCCCCAAGTCGCCCTGATTAAAGACATCCGCAGCCCTTCCCTATCGAAAAGACCATCAGGGAAATCCTGATGGTGCTGATGGTCTGATGGAGTCGTATTTTGGGACGTCTGATGGTTTGATGGTCTGATGGGCTGTTGGTCTGATGGTGTGATGGGCTGATGGTGTGATGGGCTGTTGGTCTGATGGTGTGATGGGTGTGATGGGCTGTTGGTCTGATGGTGTGATGGTCTGATGGTCGAATGACCTGTCGTATTTTGGGACGTCTATTTTTTATGGTTTGATTATGGTGGTTTCATGGCTTATTTGAAACGAGTTCGAGTTAGCCACCACTTAAACAAATGGTTGAGTGCAAAGCACGACAATATGTGAATGCATAATGTGGAAACTTAATTACGCTATGTCTGGATCATGACGAGGTGCATATCCCACTTAGAATTTAATTATATTGTCCACCGCACACTGGTAATCGCCAGCCTGACATTTGAGTACGGCAAATGCAGCTACTAATAAGAATAAAGTCAAACAAGCTGCGTTGCTTTGATATTTTTATTATGAAGTTATGAAATCATACATTGTTTCGCTGGGAGGAATGGCAAGGTGGTACAGAAAAACCAGAAACGTTTGAGGAAGTACTATCGTGACCAATATTAGTTGAAACGCCATGACGCATGGCGTGTGGTACTATCAGAGCCACCTGTCAGATTTTTCAGCGAACCTCTGTGTTTGCTGAGGCTTAGGCAGGTTGCTTCTTGCACTCATTGCGCCACTATGAGCTGGAAATTGACACGGAACGGCATAGTGGTGCAACGAGCACAAGAAGCGACTTGTCTCTACCTCAGCGCATACCGAGGTTTGCTGAACAATCTGAGAGACAACTCTCATATTATCGCGTGCCACGCGTAGTGGCATTTCAGCTCGTATTGGCTGCGATAGTACGTTTGTTCCATTTCAATAGCATTTGCAATATATAAATTAAGCTAGATTAATATAAAGAAAAGGGTAAAAAGGCTACAACATGGGGTGCGATGGCAGACCTGCAACAGCATGGGCAGTCCGTGGTGGGACCGCGCATCGGGGGAGGACAGGCAGCAAAGGGATGAGCCTGGACAAATCAAGGGCAATTCAGTGATCAGCGATGAGACCAAACACAGGACGACCATTGACATACGTCAACAGCAGAGTGGGCCTAGAGACGACTAAGGGAGAGTAAGAGTGACATGCTTCATTGTAATTGTGTGACCATGCAACTTTTTGGAGAGTCAGCGAGCACGGCCTGATGGGATGGCAGTAGCGACCAAGCAACCCACAGCCTTTTTCAAGTGGTCAGCTGATCAACACACTACTTTAAAGTTGGTTGCATAAACATCTAGAGGTATATTAACCTCTAAATAATTGATCTATACCAGGGTTGGCCAGGCTGACCCGGCCTCAGAGCCTAAACAAAACCTACAAAACCTCCAAGAGCTGCGGGGGGGAGGTGAGGGGAGAGGGGCACAATTTTTGTAGAGAGCAATAAACGAAACTGGAGCTACTTTCAATCTATCCGAGTCAAAAGCAGTCCAACTGTACTATAAAGGTAGCAGCAGCACGAGACTACCAAACCGCAACATGTCTTTCGATTTAAGACGTTCTCCAATTCTCTGTTTGAGGAAGCGCTCGTGTGACCGAAAGCAAGGCGAGGAGTGGGGGAGGGGAGCCGCAAGCCGCACTTTATCACGCGAAGAACCGCATGCGGCTCGCGAGCCACAGCTTAGCCACCCTGATCTATACCATCATTTAAAAAAATTGCTTGTAAACTTGGGGCCCAAAATATTATGTTAATTAAGGAAGTTGTAGTATAGACGCACATACCTTTTTAGCCATTTCTCCTAAGATCGGACAGCTTTTCTGACAGGTACCGCCGTATCTTCTGGTGCTGGGCCGCCCTTTCAGCCTGGCGGTACCCCTTCTCCCTCAGGTGTAGCCGAAAGCAGCCTGGAATATTGAAAATCCAGGGTAATTTTTTGCAGTGCTCAGACTTTAAACAATATAGAACATCATACATACAGACTGGAGGGTCATAGTTTAAGAAGACCAAGTGTAAATTAGTCTCAATGAAAGCAGTTAAGTGGCAGCTGGCACCTAACAAACCTTCAAAGTTTCTTAGAATTTACACAGTTCAGAGATTACCATAAAAACAAAAGTACCACAGTATCTTGATTCATGTTCCACTCCCAATAGACAGCCCACCCTGGCTTTTGTTATTCTTTTAAGCACAAAACAGGTAGCCCATGCCTATAAATCTCACTGCTAGGCCAGTGACTTTGTAAGAAATATGACCTACAACTGTAGATAAGTAGACAATGAACATTGGCAACTGCTTATATTTGGTTGTCATCCCTCGCTGTGGTAACAGCTTAGACAGGCCACAGAATTTAAAAATAGCATAATCAATCTTTCACATTTCTTGAAATATCTTCCATTCATGACCTGGCTACAATATTTATTACCCTTTTTGGTAGCACTCTACGAGGTAGACTACCTTACATTTCCACCAAATTTCTCAATTTTAGGTGAGGCTACCCTCAGGATATTATAGCAATGCTCGTTTTCAGTTAACCTTCTAAAAGTCTCCAAGCCATTATTTCTTTACTTATTGCATAAAGTGATGTTTGCTTCAAGAGCACTCACAACAGTAGTCATAAGTATGCCCATATCAAATCTAACAACCTGAGATCTCCATAACAAAGTAATCCTTAGGTTGGGAGTCACCTGAAGAAAAAGAGAAATTGATGGTTGAAATGAATTCAGAACATTTACCTCCCTACAGTTGGCATACATCATGAAAGGTGCATTTCAAACTTGCAATATACATGTCAGCAAGCAGATTATGACCATAAGAAAATTAAATGCAAATGCTAAGAGGATAAGTTTACGTTGACTTTCTTCCCTGAAACTAATAGCCAATAGAATTGAATGCCTTTCGCAGCGTGGGCTGTTAAAAGCGATGCAATGTTTGTTCCTGCATCATTGCACATTTCTCTTTTACTTCAACATGCTGCTTTGAAGTTTAATCTGATGCATGTGTCTCCCTACTAAACAAAAAATAAGTAGATAAACAAAGCAAAACAAACAAGTTCTCCTAATGCCGAAATTAATTTCCTCTAGGCATTAATTGGTGCTTTACGAAGAAGTGTGCTTCCACAAGAAGTTACACAAATGCCAGAATGTAGATTACAGCAGATCTTAAAGGGTATGAAAACAGAATTCCAGCGCTCATTTGCTAGCTTGGATGTGGGCTATGTTGCAGCATCACCTCAAAAACAACAAACTTTCGTTGAAAGGCACAAGAAAACTAAATTTAAAGCTAATTAAAGCCTTTCATGTGCACCTGGTGGATGCCTCCGAAGCTTCGTTGGGAGGTAATCTAGCAATGTTGGGGATCTTGAAACGTAGTCGTGACAGAGCAAAAACCGCTATGTAGCTGCACTACACATCGGAGCAGCGCCGCTCTTTGGTGAGGTATACTCAACTGTTGGAGTAATCTCACCCTGAACGCGATGACCTTGACATGACTTATCTCACACATGGGCGCTTAGTCGGCTCAGTCCGCGTTGGTCCACGTAAAGCCCACAGGTGTTTCAAATGCCTAAGCTGTAACACGTCTACGCCACCAATATGCACCCGAACGGCACAGCTCGTAACCACGCCAGCTTTGCCAGATACCCCACGACGCATCGAGCTCTTCATTGACTTCTTTTCGAGCACTTGCTCGAGTACGCTGCTTAGAACAAAAAATAAAATCATCTGTTCAAAATACAAATGTGCGATTATTGTTTACGGTTATTATCTGTTATGCTTGACTTTCATTCTTGGCAGGGTACCTTTGACACACGTCCAGGTGTTAGCAGACAACCTACTAGAGTAAAATCTCGGTGATACTAATTGGTATGAATTTCGGAATAAAACCAATTCGCAAATTCCCCGGCCGAAGCGCATTGTATACAACGTGAAAATTTTTGGGTGTTCCGAATACCTCGACGCGCTGCGACGGCTGATACGAATGCGTGCGCCACAACCGATGGTGGCGAGGAGGCCACGATCGGCGACTGTAAGCTCCCAAGGCTCCGGGCGGCTGATTGCCTGCTGCTGCCAGGGATCAGCCGCACTTTGTTTACCCAAAGACTTGAGCAAAATTACATGCGTGTTACAATCGGACCCAAAAACCAAAACTACACAAAATGCTAAAAAAAACTGTGCAAAGTGGCCAGCCCCATCACCATCAACACATGTTTCAAATCCAATCCAATCTGAATCCAAATTCGCTGTTTTGTTTTTGCGATCTTGT
This sequence comes from Ixodes ricinus, assembly GCA_037355805.1. NCBI lineage: Eukaryota > Metazoa > Arthropoda > Arachnida > Ixodida > Ixodidae > Ixodes > Ixodes ricinus. Next base: position 94,611 of record JAZHYW010007934.1, on the reverse strand, counting down.
GGAATGGTGTTTCAACCTTGGAAAAGCAAAACCGATTTTACTATATGGTTACCTCTAAAAAAAGTGATTGCGGTGGCAAAAACAGAAAACCGAGTGATGTTGGTGGTGTCTTTGGTGTGGTCCACGGTGACATGCGACCTTGGTTCGAAAAAACAAAGGAACCGAGTTTTCGCTCGCAAGTTTTCGATGTAGGGCTTCAACAGCACTTAGTGTGGGCACTTTCCGAGTATATGTGCATTTGATAAAATGCTTTCCACGAAGTGTATGTTGTTCAGCCGTCATTAATTTATCTGCGCGGTAGAATCGGCATTAATAAATTTTTTTAACATTCGTGGGTTGAATATAACTGCGTGTTACTATCGGGGGCGTGTTAGAATCGTGCAAACTGCATACAAGATATTTTCTGCCATAAATAAATGCACATTCATGCATTCCTTGTGCTTCAAAATATAAATTTTGTTTCGCTTTCGTTGATACGAATTTAGCATGAAATATTTTACGCGACTCCGCGAGATTCGTATCAAGATTTTAAACAAAATGTTTGCTTAATGAGAGAGCCTGCACCTTGTGCGGAGTGAGTGGGGCAAACGCCTTCTCTTGCCCCGCTGCCTTTGCCTTGTTGGAGAGGGTACCGGTCACCGACCTCTCCAAAAGCACGTCCACTGGCCGTATGGAAGCAGCAGTGATCTTGCAAAACATGGAGTCGCACTCTGCTTTCCGCATGTTGCCCGGATTCCTGGTTGACGTGCACACCTTGTCCAACATGGATCTGTTATAAACAAAAGCGAGAAACAGCTTCACACATACCAGTCGTTGACGCAGAGTGGTACTGTATACTCCAAGATGCATCTAAAATAATTACATGCATGAAATTTAGGCCTTTAAATTTAAAACAGCACTACCTATGAATTCCTATCTTCATGGGCATCTGCACAGCTGATGGGCCTACAAAGCTTCATGGCATTTGCATGAAACAGGTATGTAATCCCTTAGTTGCATCAGGTGAGCGTGACAATAGAATGTTTTCCAGGCCCTGGCTATAACCACAATTAAGGGCCTGGCTACAATAATATTTCAATGACTTCTGGTTGCAATCGATTCAATCTACTGTGCTTACACTATCCCAGGAGTGGCCAAACTGAGGCTCGCGAGCCGCACGCGGCTCTTTGCGGGTCCAAGTGCGGCTCGCGGCTCCCTGGAAAACGTGTCCCCATGACGCGTGTCCCCTAGACGAAAAGAGTTCTAGGATTTAAAAAGAGCTCACAGTCTTGGCAGCCTTGCAACACACTACATACATTCAGCCGGAATGCTTTATGCCACATAGATGCGTCCAGTGACCCTGTTTCCTTTATTGTTCTAGAAAGACTTTCAACCGTATACGCATAACGGTTGTCAGGGGCAGTGACTGGCTAGTGAATCATGTAATAATTTTTGCTTAGCGGTGGAAAAGACCTTCTGATGCCTAGTGTTATTTGATGTAGTCGCCCATTATACTTGTCCTTTTTTGAAAGAACTGTTCTCTCCATATCGTTTCTTGTTAAAAGTAGCCCCCCCCCCTTTCTTTTTTCCAGCGACTCTAAACTTTTGTAGTTTTGTCTGCGGCTCTAACTCCATGTCACTCTGGCCACCCCTGCACTATCCTAAACTCTTTTAATGTATATCATACACTGCATGAAAGTGCAAAAATTTTTATTTTACCATTCCATCCTTATTCTGGAGGCCGATGGTAGGATCCACAATCTCATTCTTCGCAAGGTGTCCTCGTCAGCAACTGAAAAACAATTTCACATTGAAAGGGTACGGAAACCAAATTCCAGCACTCATTTTTTAGCTTTAATGTGTTGCATGTGTAACCCGCGGTTCGCCACTTGGACATGAGATGGCGGTACTTGTGCCGGGATCGGCGGAAGCGCGCTCGCAGCACAAACCCAGCGGGAGAAAAGGACACTCTCGCTCGGGCAGCGGCGAAGGTCGGACGTGCATCATGCCGTTATATTAACAATAAAGCCAGTTATTTTACCCAAAACGTCTACGGAGTTAACACATGTTGCAACATAACCTCAAAAATACCAGTCTTTTGTTGAAAGGCACAAGCAAACTAATGTTAAAGCTAATTAAACAATCTTTCAATGTGCACCTGGTGGATGCATGTGGAGCCTATTTAGGAGGCAATCTAGCAACGTTGGGGAACTTGTTACGTAGTCATGACGTAGGAAGGACATTCCTCAGTAATCCTGCTCAGCAACAGAGCGCAGCCACAACAGTAGAGTAGAGAGCTCTTTGCCGTTCATGCCTTCTCTCTCAACATTATTTTTTCCACCCTTTATGAATGAATATCCTCTATGCAAGATATAAGCGATGTGTTGCATATGACATTTTTGGCTCTATCACCGCACACTGAACTTCTTTCATATATTGCAGGTGCATTAAAAAAGTTACCTTTTCAATGCTAAAGCATGGGTTCTGTTAGTATGGTAAACATACGAGTACCCAAAGGTGAGGCCATAAATGACTTACGTGTTAGGCAGTAGGACCCTACAGCACCTCCCGCATCAACTGGAAGCCGAGCCGCAGGTAGTCCTGCAATTGATAGAGCAGGGTGGGTCAGAGAAAGGTGTTTCTAGCAGCTCCGCCAGTGTGCCCCCTAGCAGCATTACTCATGCACATTGGGGTGTAGGCAGAAAGCACGGCATTCCTCATCAACAAATCATGACAACACATTGTTGCAGGCGTCAAATTGGGTCCTCGTGCTATTTTTTTTTGTTATTTAGTTGATTCTTTGTCGTCCTTGTAACTCCCGACTGCTTTAGTGGCCTTTGTGAAATAGAGAAGGCTTGGTAAACTGCAAAGATTTGCATGAGTGGTGAAACAGAGCAATCCCAAGGAAGTATAAATGTTACGGCCTCAGCATGACATTACGCTGAGTGATGGGATTCCCAAGCTGCTTTCCACACTCACATTTTGTGCATGATCGGCTCTCTTTCTGCATCAGTTGGACCGGTCTGTTGTGTGCCCGTTTCGGTCCCTGCTAGCGCTGCTTTTGAGAGCCCCGCCACATCGTCACTTTCAGCTTTGATCCTGACATAGACCGCATCTAGAAATTTATTTAACGCTAAGATTTAGCTTTCGGACACTCCCAGCAAAATAGGCTGCACCACATTACTTAGACAGGTAATGATATTCTGGTGACAGAATTTCCACAAAAACTGCTTTGCGTTAGAGGGCACAAGGGCTGACCTTTTTGGGAGGTGCAGCTTTGTGTGAACTTGCAGATGCCTCAGCTGCCCGTTCCCGCCTGGCCAGTTCAGTTGCCGTTTCCTCTTGAGTTTCTAGTAGGTACATTTGTGATCATGAATAAATAAATTGGTTAGGAAGCAATGGCAGCTGATGCAACATCAATGCAAGCCATGTATTAAATGACTTGCATGGATTGACGTCGAATCAGCCACGATTGTGCGCGTTAAGTTCGTGCTGCGGTGCACAAGAGTGCGGCGCTCCGTTCATTAAATGGACAGAAGCGCCACCAGAGGACTGACACTCGAGCGCGCTCTTCTTGCACCGAGTATTTCTCGAAGTGCAAGTGACTTCTTCGTGCTGACAAAAACGTTGTCGAGACGAGGAGTGCAGTGGACCGCTGCCTCTTTTCAGCTGAAGAATGCTTAATCCAGCGAGTAAAAATGACTTGATTTGAAAACCAAGACAGCAATTAGCATTACGGAAAAGGTTTGTTCCTGAATCTCGCCTGAAAACGAATTAATCTATCGAACAGTATCGTTATGATAGTAGAGCGACAGAAAAGTTGTCGGGATGAGAAGACAGTCGGATCGCTGCCCTTTGTAGAATGCACAGCCCTGCGAATAAAGATACTTCGATTGGAAAGCGAAAACGTTGCGGAAAAGGTGTGTTCATGCATCTCGCCTGAAAACTAATTAATGTGCTATTTATTGAACGGTGGTGTGCCAGTATTGGAGTAGCACATCGACAGGTTCCGTCTCGCGCTGCAAGACGGAAACCCAAGATATCTGACAAGTGTGAGAGTTCCTTGATTTGACAAGCGAGTTCAAGAATTATTGTCTTTCATTTAAATCTGAACAGCATGCATGGTCAATAAATAGATCGGTCAAAGTAACATTCAGAATATGTGGTCGAAGCGAGTCTTCAAACCTTTCAGAAATATTGAAACATTCGTAAAAATTTCCTAACGTCGCCGCGCATTTTATATATATATTTTTTTTGCTTTTGTTTTGCCGTTTTACAGAGCCCTTAATTAATTTATCTTCAAAATAATTTCGGCATCCGCGAGCTACTGGGTTCGTCATAAACATGCGGTCGGAAGTGGCTCATACAGCTCGTCGAAAGTTTCGGTGTGCTGCGCTACTGTACGCTATGCTTCGTTTAGTTGCTGCGCTCGGAGTGTGACACTCGGAACGTTGGGGTACGAGTAAAGGAGCGCAGACTGAAGGCACTGGAGCAATGGCGGCTGGTAGGGTGCCATATGATGTCACGTGCAAGGCAGTTAAGTCCACACGTTTTCAACTGAAGTTTAAAGCCGGAAACACATTTGCGAAAAAAACGCCAAATTTTGTGCGAAAACCGCACACGAAAATCGCACGGCAGCTAGGCTCCTCCCTTGCTCCTCCCCTTTTCCGAAAATCGGGAGCGGTTCGAAAGATCTGCAGCGCCAAATATTTTCGCACAGCGCCTCCGAATTCGGGGCGGAGGAGCTCGGTGAGCGAAAGCCCGGAACAGGACGGAACAAAAAGATACGATCGGCTCGCAACATGGGGGTTCACGCAGCTTCGGAAGCAGCGCAGGCAACATCGTATGCCATCCGTGCGTTCTCATCTCAACCTTCGTAGAAAACCCCTTCTGTCTCTATCAAAGGGTGGTGGTACAAAGGCTCGCGTGGCATTCAACGAGGTTTTAATAGCTGAAGTTTTTAAGAGGCGCGAAATATCGGACGCCAGTTCGCCAGACTACCGAACAGTCTCCTGAAGTCGGAGCACGAAAACCGCAGTGCATTGCGATTTCCGCGCCGCGCATTCCACCTCATGTGGCTCGTCTTCCGAAAATCGCAAGCCACGATTTTCGCAGCCTCTGATTTCTCTCCGATTTTCAGTTCGTTTTTTTCGCAAATGTGTTCCCGGCTTGCCTAGCTTGGTGCCCCAAATAAGCACAGTCCACAATACTCACTTTTAACCACAGTCGCAATAAAAATGAAAGAAAACGGCGATTGCTTGTGGCTACGTCGCACTTTGGGATGGTAAAAATACACACTCACCCGTCAGTTTGAGGATCTCGGCGTCGTAATAGCCTCCTCGAGTGTTCGCGTCGCCGTCCCGAAACACCTTGTACACCGTCCTACGCTCGAAGTCGGCCACATTCGAAGGATTGCAGTTCTTAAATAACGCCCTATGGACGCCGCTTATTTTTACGTTCTCGCAAAATCGAGTGAAACCTACCTAAATATCTAAAACCTCGAAAACACTCCACGAGGAAGGGCGACGCTGCCAAGGGAACAAAGCCAGCACGAAACACCTGGATTTGGATTTGGCTTCGAAGCTTTTGAAGACGCAGTTGCTCAAACGGATATAAGCGGCGAACGTTTTTCAAAATGTAAAGTATAGATTAAAATTTATCGGATCGTCGAGTGTCGAACACTGCGTATAAACTTGAATGAGAATATTTTTGACAGAAATCTGTCAAGTATCAACACTGCGTATAAAGAAACTAGGCGCCGGCAGTGCCGGCAGCAGCCGATGCGTCGGCAGCAGCCGATACATTAACGACCAACTCATGATTTACGGATGCGCTCCGACACCCTCCCGCCCGTGGCGGAGGGGTAGCGCGTTGGGCTGCGGAACGAAAGGTCGCTGGTTCGACGCCTACCAAGGGACGGAACGAAATATTTTTTTTGTGTGTGTGTTTCTTTTGTATTTTTATTATATCTATGGTGGTGGTGGTGGTGGTAAAAACTTTATTTGAGTCTACTACGCCTGCGACGCTCCTTCGCTAACGACCGCCCTGGTCTAAAAGGGTTCTGGTGCAGCTGATTACTGAATAATGTGGGTTTTTCTACCTTACTAAAATATTAAGGGGGCTAGTTGGTTTAACATAATGATTTAAAAAGCGCAAAGGACAGACACGGACATGAAGTAGACGGGACAGCGCTATACTCACAACTGGGGTTTTAATAGAAAAATAAAGAAAAGAAGACAGAAGCGAAAGAAATTCTACGGAAAACAAAAAGGACGAAAATAAATGGAAAAAAAATTAAAGAAGTATGAGAATTGTAGTTCTAAATGAATATAAAGAAGAAATAGATAAAAATAAAAAAATATTAATAAAGACATTAAAATAATTTTAACATTCTTGCAACATGACTTTGAAGGATGAAGTTTTAGATAATCATGCCCCTAACTGAAAACCTTTTGACACCTCATGTGGGGTGGTGTAGGTATAATAGTTCTTAGTCTGATAAGGACACAGAAGGTTCACTGACACAGACGTCACCACATGCCTTGATTGCCTGCGCCTCGTAAAGTTCTCTTGATCTTTTGCCACGGTACGGTTCTGTGTCCTTATCAGACAAAGAACGATTATACCTACACCACCCCACATGAGGTGTCAAAAGGTTTTCAGTTAGGGGCATGATTATCTAAAACTTCATCCTTCAAAGTCATGTTGCAATAATGTTAAAATTATTTTAATGTCTTTATTAATATTTTTTATTTTTTATTTTTATCTATTTCTTCTTTTTATTAATTTACAACTACAATTCTCATACTTCTTTAATTTTTTTCATTTACTTTCGTCCTTTTTGTTTTCAGTAGAATTTCTTTCGCTTCTTTCTCTTCTTTATTTTTCTATTAAAACCCCAGTTGTGAGTATAGCGCTGTCCCGTCTACTTCATGTCCGTGTCTGTCCTTTGCGCTATTTAAATCATTATTTTTCTACCTTTCGTGTCGCCGGTTTTAGTACCTTTCGTGACTCGACGTGTTTTCGCTCAAGCACTTTGAAGGTCGACTGAACGATGAGACACATAAGGCTTTCAACTTAATAAAAAAGTCACATCAACCCATTGACCACGCGGCTGCGGCCCATCATATATCATACGCGAGATTCAACGACAGCTTTTTTTCGCGACATAGCCTCAAATCGCCTATTTTGTAGCGTGCGAAATTGCGGAACCTCCTCGACTTTGAGCTGATTATTCCGCGAGGCGGTGGCGCATTCCCCCGACTATGTTGAACCTTCGATGCACGTAAAGTACAAGCGAAAGCAATGGCACTACGCGAGGTCTGTTTGGAAGCCGAACTTAATTGCCGCCGCGACCGTCCGATTGCGCCTTACAACGGTCGCGGGCGCGGAGGTGCGGTGTCGATAAAACATAAAGTGTCGACGAAAAGTCTGTCGACTTTTCGTTGGTAATAAAAGGCGTGATGAAGCATATGCGAAACGATGGCCCGTAAGTACGGGTTTCCACGGTGCGTATGATTGATTGCAGACGAACGCACAATTGCCGGTGAATCGGGGGCTCAGTGTGTAAAGAGAAATCGCGTGACATATTAGTTGTGTCAGCAACTTGCGAGCCCGCGACTCTTCACATGCTGGCAAATATGTCGCGACCCATATAGCAAATGTTAATATATATTAAACGCCTCAGACGCGTCGCCGTCAGAATACCGTGAGCAACAATTAATCAAGCACTTTTGATAAACATTGTGTGCAAAGAAAGTCCCGACGGTCGTGGCAATAAGACGCTTTTGATGGACCCGAAGTGAAACATAAAACTTCTGACGGACCATTAGACAACCTCTGATGGCCCATCAAGAATGTCCAACAGACCATTAGGCGCCGTCAGGAACTTCTGACGGACCATCTAAACGCATCTGATGGTCCATCAGAGTTTCTTAATGGTCCATCAGGAAGCCTGATGGTCCATCAAAGAAGTCTGATGGTCCATCAGGAAAGTCGGATGGTCCGTCAGGAATGGGCTGATGGTCCATCAGACTTGCTTGATGGTCCATCAGACTTTCTTGATGGTCCATCAGGAGGCCTGATGGACCATCAGAGAACTCTGATGGACCATCAAGAAACTCTGATGGTCCATCAGAAAAACCTGATGGTCTTTTCGATCGGGTTGTGACAGCTTGTGGGCAATCCCTCACCTCAGAGTATGGTCTCCAGCGTAATGGACTGTGAATCTCTGGTCGTCCCGTCACTTTTTATCCTGCTGTCAAAATCGCAGACATACTGGGAATGATTATCTACGTTAATGCGAATAGCATCAAACGGTGCGGAGTTATGCGCGTTCGTCAGGTGGCCGGCACACTCTAGATACGCCAGCCCACTCTTGAGGCGATTCTAAATTTGTTGACACTTTCACAGCCCTGCGCACGATCTCCGCAGCCCAGCACGTGCGTTTGTGTCACTTAGGAAGGCGAGCAAAGCACGCGCCATACGCACAAACGCTCAAAATGGTACCGACCAGACTTTCTGGCGTCTCAGCTAGTCTCAACCAACGGTACTCTAAACGGTTGTTTATATCTTTACCATAGGACGCGCTTTACAGCGCTGTCACAGCTACTGGTGCGCGCGCGTTCCATGCACGAGGGCTCATTCCGCTCTCGTGAGGCTGAGCACGGCCGCTACATCACCCTCTCCCGAGCGCGGGAGAGGGTGAGCTAACGGCCGTGCTCAGCCTCACGAGAGCGGAATGAGCCCTCGTGCATGGAACGCGCGCGCACCGGTAGCTGTGACAGCGCTGTAAAGCGCGTCCTATGATAAAGATATAAACAACCGTTTAGAGTGCGTTGAATGACTGCCTTCATAGCTCTGTGGTTAGCGCGTCTGCCTGCTGATCAAAGGGTCAACGGTTCGAATCCCAGCCGGCGCCGGTCTTTTTATTTATTTATCGACCCGCGGCGTAAGAGGTTAGATAGCCGAGATAGATAGATAGATACATAGACGAAAAGTGCGTGAAGTATCCAAAGAATGCTATTCGCATTAAAAATACCTCCTTCTACAAGAGTCTCGGGTTAAAATCATCATGGTAAACTTCCACCAGCTCGCCTGCGTACTGACCGTAATTAAGATAAGGGAGGTTGTCTTTCACCACATAAGATTGGGAAGCCCGTGGATGAAACTGATAAGTTCCTTTTTCAAAGGGGTCTTCGTATGGTATTATGGAATAGGACGTATTGGTGCACATTTCTTTCTTTCTTCTTTTTCAGTAGGACAGTAGCTCTCGCATAGGCACGTTGGTACAGAGCCGTATATTAGGAGAGTTTGGACAATAGGCGGAGCGAAGGCTGCCGCCAGCGCCGAAGATTCCCCCACGCTTAGAGCGTAAACTAAATTTGTGACACAGCGTCGACCAATCAGGAGACCTCTACTCCATCTCACAAATGTCTGCAGTGAAGACAAAGGCACAGGCGCGTGAGCCTAGCTCAGCGAAACGCTTTTGTTTGTACTGAGACCTCGTGCATAGGAGGCACTTTCCAAAGCCACGCGCTCGTGCCCATGCCTTTGTCTGCACTGCTAGAACAGCGTCCTGAGACTGGCTGAAAGAAAACAGTGCAAAGGGTGGGGTGCGCGAGCGTCTTGAGACGCGGAGTTCCGCTCGGCACGGCTCAAATTATACTTCGTTTCACTTTATCTGCGAGCGAAGCCAAAGCTAGAAGCGCGAGACCAGCGCTTTTTGCATTTCTCCCCAGCTCGCGCGCTCGAGCAAAGCCTGAACGCACGGAGCTTCCCGTGCTCGCGCTTCCAGTTTTGCCTTCGCTCGCACATAAGGTGAAACGAAGTATAGTCGTGTCACATATTTAGATCGCACGACCACCGCTAGGGGCTGTTTCGCGGCCTGTGGTTGGCCCCGAGATGCTCGCCTATCCAAACCAATGTATGGCCAAACTCTCTCAATAAACGGCTCTGCGTTGGTAGTGAGAAGCTTACATCTGATGTCCTATATATGGTAACTGAGCTATGTACCGAGACCTTGACTTTGGCAAGTTTTTGCCTAGTCATTTCTTAGAAAGAAAAGTACGCCCTGAAATTTCAGAACGAAACTGTTCTGCTCAATGCACGTTCGGCGGAACTTTGAGCTTTTCTATAGTAGGCGCCGATTTTTTCGGCTGGTTGTATGGCGTCAGATCCGCTGGAACCACCCTGTATATATCGTTCTCTTGGTTGTCATCTAAAGCTCAGGAAGCCGCTTTGTCGACACTTGACGATCGCCAAGAGACCTTTTTCAAAAATGGCGTACCATCTTGTCAGACGCTATATCAATTACCTGAGTTCACCATTGTTTAGGCACGCACTGAGGAGCGTTTATTGGTCAACGAGAGCTGCGTCAGCATTTCGGCGTGACTCAACCCAGCTCCGATAAAAATAAAAATAAAAAAGCACGGAGCCAGCGTTCGGTGAGGACTCGGACCCAATCAGACGCTTCGTGACCAATAGATGGATGGATGGATGTTAATGGCTATAAAATACCCTTTGTAACGGGCAGCCTGCGCTACCTAGCCTAAGTCTAAAAAAATTCACCGCCGCTAAGCCAATTTCCTCACCCTAACAATCACCAGGTAATGTGAGATATCACAAAAAAACCTTTAAAAGTTGGGCAAAAAAATCCCTTTCCGCTTTTTTTTTTTGGAGAGGGAGTCATAATTTCTGCTTTGGTCAATCGTTGTCGGCGTTACCTCAGCACCGCGCACGAGCGATGACCACCAATGTTGCTGGACGGGATTTTGAAAGGGTAATTTGCGCCTGTTCTGCATTAGCCACCAAATGGCGGCGAGCTCAACCAACCAGGGAAGAGTGCCGGTACTTTGAGTGTAACATATTTATACAAAAAGAAGAAAATAGAAACTAGTAAACCTACCGCCGGGGCGGATTGATTTGGTGGAAGGTGAAGAAAAAGGGGGGGGGGGGTGCGGCCACGTGCGAGCCACTTGCCCGTATATATTTTTCTCCAATAGTTGCCATTGCACCCATAACTAAAAATTAATTTAGGAAAAAGCGGTGTGTGTTAATTCTTTTTGTTTTTTTCATACAAAGTCGTCCTCGGAAAACTGAGGAAAGCGGTGCCCCCCCCCGCCCTTTCTATCCTTTACCAAATTCGACCCCGCCTACCATACTGTCGCTGAATAGTGAAGGTGTATATACGTATTCCGAACGTATACGTAGCGTAAACATCGCTGAATACCGAATACGTAGTGACACTGACTAAAGGCACCGAATACAGTAGAGCCATTCAGTAACCGATGCACTAGGAGAGCGGGCCCAGAGGGCGCACGCTCAATCCATTCAATCCATGCTTCAAGAGGACGGCAAGAGCTCTCGCTAGTTAGCGTAAGCTTTAAAATACGTTCTACTAAAGCTCTGTAATCTACCGTAGTTGAAGCAAGAAGAAGCAGAGACTCAAACACTCCAGCTTCGCTTTGCTAGCGAGAGCTTGTGCCGTCACCTCAAAGTATGGATTGACCGCGCGCCCAGCTGCGACCGCCTTCCGCAGCGGCTACGATCTACTAAAACTTTCTAGTACTGCGTTCTGTCCCGTAGGATATTCTTTACATAATCAAAAACAAAACAAAACAGTGAAACTGACCGGCACTGCTCAAAATGATAATACTCCGTCGAGAAGGGGAACAAAGGGGACACAGGACAAACACAAGTCTCCCAACAGAGCAAGGTGACTGCTGCGCGACTTGAAAAGTCCGCTTGGTCCTGGTATCGAACGAGGATCTCTCCATTTCCAGCGGAGTTGTGTTTATCCTCTGTCTCCCTTATTCACCTCCTCCAGAGATCATCGTTATTCTTGTCCAGCTCGCTTCACCTTTGCATTAATTTCATTATACATCGTAACCTTAATATGCGGGCCGTTCACCGGTGTTGGTGTTCGACTAGTGGCAGATGTCAAAACCCGTCTGCTTTACTGACGTCTAACTCCCGGTGTCCCTTTTTTCCACATCTGCAAGTTTCCTTCTTGTCCAGCTCGCTTATAGTACCTCTGCATTTTATGCATTATCATCATGCCCTTAAAATGCGAGCCACTCTCGCCGCTGCTGGTGCTAGAGGGTGGCGCAGTTGTTAAAACCCGTTTACTCTACTGACATCTAACTCTGGTGTCCAGCATGTTTCCTTCTCCAGGAATTACTATTGGTATTCTTGTCAAAATCGCTTTCACCTTTGCTTCAATTGCATTATCATCATAACCTTAAAATGCAGGCCGTTCACCCTTTTGTTTGTTAGACTGGGGGCATATGTTATAACCCGTTTAGTCTACTGACATCAAAATTTTGATGTCCCGCATGTTCCCTTTCTCCAGGAATTATTATCGTTATTCTTGTCCAGCTCGCTTGCACCTATGTATTAATAGCATTATCATCAAAATCGCTACAAATACCTCCTTATTTTTGTATTCTAGTCATCAGAAGGAAAACAGAGAGATGGGGACGTCCGCGAAGCAATGTCTCAATATCCTGGCTTGCCCCAAGGGTCGCAGCGGGTGGTGAGCCCTCGGTGGACGGCGTAGGGTTGTTCCAGCTGTCGCCCATATGTCGTTTTAGTCCGTGCTCCTAGCTATCCACCAGAGCGCGGTCACTGAGCATGAGTTTTCGAACAACGGCTGCTGCTTCTTAGAATAGCAAGTTGTTGTCATTTTGCGTTTGTATCAACTACGCTTGCCTAAGGCGCGTCTACGACTCTGTCTACTTCTTCGTCCCGTATTGTTCAGCGATTCCGTCCAACGATGTAACACCGACCAACCCGTCTCTAGTCTTAAAATACGTTTCTTCCCCGCTCTTTCAATGTCACTTTCGTTTCCCTGTTTCGGAGTTTTTGTTTAGAGACGTCCCAACTGAACGGCGACGAGAAACTGCACAGCGTGCAATTTTCAAAACATTGATTTCAGAAGTACTAATAAGGGCCTCTTGAAAAGTTGAGGCGATACCTGTGGTGAAGGGCTGCGCAAATTATTTTGGAAAACTCATTTTCGAAATTGCGGTTTTGATTTCTCAACCTTACTTCGACCTTGATCTCGAGCCTCAACCTCACTTGGAAGAATAAGTATACTGGGCCGGTCATCCTGCTCCATCGTCTCCTCAGTGTCCTATGCTTCTCGAATTATCCATAAGCCCGGAGGATAATGCCCCGCTCTCGAGTTGGAGCCAGGTCGCCAGACAGGCATGGGACGCAGCAGAACATACTCCTACTGCTCGCTAACCCTGGTCAGGATCCTTACGATTGCTGGAGGCCCTGTGTGAGGGCTCCCACGAAGATGAATGAGGGCATTGCGAGCGAGTGTTGAATTAACTTTCTCTGCAGTGCTGAGATGGATTACTTTGTCAATGGGGCAATCGAAATCAACACAATGCCAGTCCTTTCCACGGTCAAACTGGCCCCATTGTTTAAAGCGCGCAGTGTTGCATGATAAGATTCTTAGAAGTAGTTTATTATACTCTGTCACACTAATACTGCAGCAAAAGGCTACAAGCGTGAGCTAGCCCCTGCTTCTGCGCTTTGAGGCGTGCATTTCTAACGCGAGTGCTCTTTCTACGAAAGAACGCTTCAAAGCAGCGACCTCATGCTCTCATGCTTGAGGCATTGGCTGAAGTATCAGCTTAAGGGTGAACGGAGTATAGAATGGTTCACGTTCCGTGAACTCCCCGAGCGCGAACGAGATACTTTTAAGCCATACGCATCGTCTAAGGTCTCTGTACTGTGCAGGCGCGTTCATTGGTGTACTTTTAGTTCCTACCTTTTTGTCAGGATTAATCAGTTGTAAACGACGAATTCGATGGTGCGTGTTTTAATCGACGATGACAAATTTGATAGTGCAATGGAAACTTGCAAAGTCATCGTGTTCTGAAAAACAGCACTATCAACGATTGACAGCGTGACATTACCTCTTAATTATTTCCCGTTGATGACAGCAGAATATACCTTTTGCTAATTTGTGTTAGCAAAACCTGCAAGGAGCATGCTGCGAGTGTAGAGTTACAAAGCCGGTCGTGGTAGTTACACACGCTCGTCACACGCTGCAGCGTGCTGGCGTCGCAGTAACTGTTCTAAAGCAAAAGCCTAAAACAAAATGGCATCTTGCACGCGCATTCGTGAACGCCTTATTTCGGTTATTAACTTCGTATCTTTTATACGGGGAAGGCGAGCGCGTGTGGCGCGTAGACTTTCCCGGCATTCTCCTTGACGCTTGGAATCTTGCAAGGTGGACCACACCGACGCCTTTGGTAGCTTGCCAATAGCCACTATTCATCAAAAAAAAGTAAAACGATTTCATTTCCCCAAGGGGGTGACAACAGCCTTGGAAGCGAAACCCTCCCAAAGGCGGACAGCGCTATTCGGCTGGCATTGACCTATAGACGTCGGGCTAAAGGCTAAAGTCATTGGATCCTGAGAAAGTAGCTGCAAGTTCCCGGTATGGTTGCCATTTTTGGTTCATGGAATGGGAAGTTTTTCCTTGACTCCTCCTCTCCATTCTTGGTGAGCTGATCCAAACTCCTGGTGACAGGTTCCTCTACAAGTACTTTTTTTTGTTGTAAATACCGAGTTTTTGTTTTTTGTACACCGGCGAAACAAGCGCACGTCTTCGTACCGCCTCCAAATGCGGCGTCAGTGCTTGGCGGCATTAAAAATAATTTTCCTGTCTTTAAATACGCAATAACAGCAATACCATTCTAACAAATCTCTGGAGATAAGCATGATTGATAAGTGGATTGCATGCACAGTGCCAAAGACGCTCATATTGCGAGGAACGCTTTCAGTACCATGATGCTCCATTGCGATCTGGCGCGACTATACTTTGTTTCATACTTATGGCTAGGTTCCGTGTTTTCGGTATATACCGATAATCACCGAAAAATCTCCGAAGGGTTTTTCCCGATATCGGTAAAAACCGAAAAACACCGAATTTAAGTTTGCTTTGAAGAAGAAAAACCGCAGTTTCACAGCAAGAATCTTTTATAAATAATTTTCTTTGTGTCCAATCCAAGCACTGACCGTACTGAACTGACCGCGACGCTGCTTGTTTCTTCGGAAGTTGTTTCCATGTGCCCGCATTAGTAATAAATAACGCATAAAACGTCGTGTTTTCATAGAGCGTGCCAGATATACGCTTGTTTTTACCATCATGAGCCCCGATAAACCGCGGTTTGTGGGTTTATCGGGGCTCATAAGGTAAAAACTCCGATTTAGGTCGGTGTCTATTTGTGATATCATAAATAGACACCGAAAAACCGAATTCGGGCAAAAAAGTAAACACCAAAAAATAACCCCGAATGTGAAGAAAAATAAGTACCGAAAACACGGAACCCTACTTATGGCGAATTCGCGTAGAGTCATTTCCCGGCAAAATATTTTGCCATATCTCCGGCAAGGGCGTTCGCGTGGTCAAGGCTGGCGAGTGCGCGCCGTTCAGGTGGCGCTGCTCCGGCGTGTGCTGGCAATTTACCGGCACAATTTTCGCCCGAGCCTGCGAGGGCGGGCAGCTTTATCTGCCAGACTGTATCTGGTATCGTCATATCCGAGTCGGGAAAGGGAACCAAATGAAACAATGGTCGCCGATAGCGCGTTCGAGTAGAAAACGGCCCATTGAGACAGACACCCCTCTGGGGTCCGAGAAAAGACAGCAAAAACAACGGAGATAAAGATAAAATATTTTAAAGCAAGCTTGCACAATATCGTTCCTATGGAACACAACGTGTTATTTCACCGCTGTAAAAAAAAATGTATTGATAGTGCTGCAGCTCGACACTTGACCGCGCATTACTATTTCAGCAGGGCCGGGCCACGGTGTGTGTGGGCTGGGCCAAATCAAAATGCTGAGGATTCCTGGAAAAAAGTAAAGGAGGATCCTCAAGACTTCTTCACCAGTGGGCACGGCGAGGCCATCAACAGCATGTGGCTTACCATGATTTTCGTACAGGTTAGTCACCCTGTATCATGCTTTAAGAGCGATTTTGTTTCTCTAATTGTTGTGCCGTGCCCACGGTCACTATGTGAAATTGCAGTTGATTGCTTCGAAGTATGTAAGCTGTTATTATGCGGTGATGTTGAGACTAACCCGGGACCGACAACTGAAGAGATGTTTCATTCGATAATGGAGGGTCAAGCCGAAATTAAAAGGAAGTTTCCGATTTAGTTATAAAACAATCCGGTACCGACAAATCGATTGCCCAAGTCTTATTAAAAATTGCAGGTGTTGACAAAGTATTACTTGAGTTACGAGCTAAATCCCTTGAGGTCGACGCTCTTAAACAAACTGTCAGCGCACTCGAGCTGACAATAGCAAAACAAACTTCTCGGTTGGCCAATTTGGAAGATCGGAGTCGACGTTCAAATCTTATCGTCTTTGGAATTCCAGATGAATCAGAGGAGACCGAGCGAGATTTGAGGGGAAAAGTAATTGATAATATCTTCTTAAGGCGGCTGGACGTTACTTGCACTTCTGTAGCGAGGATTCATCGCCTTGGTAAACACGTGGGAAGGCGGCCGATCATTCTTTATCTTCAGGACTACAATGAAAAGTTAGAAATCCTGCGAAATACAAAGAAACTTAAAGGCACAAACATTTACATTCAAAACGATTATTCCCAAGAAACCCTTAACAAAAGGAGGCTACTATGGAACAGTTCAAGCGAAGATAGAAAGAACAAACTAAAGGTTTTCCTTGTGAATGACAAACTTCGAGTTGCCAATGATCTGTATGAATGGAACGAATTTACAAACGAGCGCGTCAAGTTATCCCCTTCCAATGAACAGCCTGTAAATGTTTGACAAGAATTACCTCCTGTAAACAAACAGTTTCGTCTACTGAACATGAACGCACAAAGCATTGTCAATAAAACTGACTGGTTCGAATTAGTTCTTTTGAATCATGACCCCCATGTCACGGTCATTACAGAAACGTGGCTGAATAAAAATGTGTCAGATAATGAAATTTTTCCTGAATCCCACCAAGTTTTTCGTCGGGACCGCCCCTCTCGTGGTGGCGGAATTGCAGTCGTAATCAAGTCATCCATTTGTGTAACAACATTAGAACAGATTAGTAATCATGAAAGTTTAATTTTACGTCTCGATATCTGGGGTCGAAAAGTTCTCCTTTGTGCTGTGTATAGGCCTCCTTCAGCTAGTCCAGATTATTTAAATCGACTTTATGATTGTTTAATAAAATACAAGGGTGAATCGATTCTTCTGGTTGGGGACTTTAATCTCCCCCATGTCGACTGGTTGCGATTATCCAGCCCATGTGATGACGAGATTATTTTTGACATAATGTTCGCATGTGATCTTTCCCAGGTTGTTAAGGAATTTACACGTGAGCAGGGCTCGAGCCGCTCAATTCTTGACCTTATATTTGTTAGTAGTGCATTCGCTGATTATAGTGTAAGACTTGAGGAAAGCAAGTCTGATCACAAACTTGTACTATTTGATTGCTATCTTAACCGACCTTCGCCAAAGAAAAAAGTAGTTACTATGGTAAAGGATTTTTCGAAGTCTAATGACGAGAGTGTTTTGGATTATCTCGACTACTGTTTCAGCGACTTCGTTGAAGATGATGTGATTTTGCTATGGGACAAGTTCGTTTCTATATGTAACTATTGCTTAGAGAACTTTATTCCTAGTCGACGTAAATGCACGGGACGAAGAAAACCTTGGATTAACCGAAATATAATTCATCTTACACGCAAAATAAAAAGGTATAAGAAGAACAGTTCCAACAAGGGAGCTGTACATCCCCTACAAGCGGAACTGGCTAGTCAAGTCAAAGAAGCAAGAGATAAATATTTTTCGTGCACCCTTTTAAACTTCATAAAACATGATCCTGCAAAGTTTTGGAACTATCTTTCAGAAAAAGCTAAACCGGTCGACCAGCTAAAAGTTAACAATATCATAATCAATGACAAAAAACAAATCGCAGAAGAATTTAACCTATATTTTCAATCTGTGTTCTCAAGTACAGATATGTACACTCCAGTTGCCACCGCTGTAGCTACACTGAACGCCGATTTTATCTCCTTTCGTGGTGTCTTTGTCATGTTATTAAATCTGAATACAAAATCGAGCAGTGGGCCTGATAAGATACCGAACGCCTTCCTCCGTAGATATGCCGAATCTATTTCACGCTTTTTAACAGTCATTTTTCGTGCTTCTTTTCGTTCAAGTGTGCTTCCGAATGACTGGCGAACAGCGCGTGTAGTGCCAATTCATAAGAAGGATGATCATTCTGTTGTAAGCAATTATCGTCCTATTTCTATCACTAGCAACTCATGCAAACTTATGGAACATATGGTTAGTAGTTATATTCGAAATTTCTTGGAAGAGAGGAGTTTGCTGACTTCTTTTCAACATGGTTTCCGGAGGGGTACTCCACAATTACGCAACTAGTTACCACAGTCCATGACTTTGCTGCTACCCTAGACAAGTCTGGACAGGTCGATATTATTTTTTTAGATTTTTGCAAAGCATTCGATAAGGTCCCTCATGGTAAACTTATTTTTAAACTAGAGCGTCTTGGGCTACCACCAGAGATAGTTAACTGGATAGGATCCTATTTGTTCAATCGTAGCCAGTTTGTTGAAGTTGGTGGCCATTTTTCCGGTACCCTCGATGTTTCCTCTGGTGTTCCCCAGGGTAGTGTAATAGGTCCCCTGCTATTTCTGGTCTATATAAATGATATTGTATCAACTGTGAGTACTAACGTTAATATCCGCTTATTTGCAGATGATTGTGTTTTGTTTAAAGCCATATCCTCTGTTGATGACCAAAAAACGCTTAATTCTTCTCTTTCTCTAGTAGACGATTGGTGTAACGAATGGGAAATGCAACTGAATTCCGCGAAGACTGTTCACTTGCGCATGACGAGGAAAATTAAACCTTTGAAATTCACATATCAAGTAAATAATGTTGCAGTAACCGAAGTAAGTGAATACAAATATCTTGGAGTAACCCTAACAAGCGATCTACGATGGTCAAAGCATATCCAAAACATCAGTTCCTCGGCTTTTCGAAAATTAGGTTTCCTACGACGCAAGTTAAAAAATGCTCCAACCTCCGTTAAACTCCAAGCTTATAACTCCTTGGTAAGGTCAAAAATAGAATATGCTAATATAATCTGGGATCCAAACACGAAAAAAGATGCATCAAAACTTGAGATGGTCCAAAGGAGAGCAGTTCGTTTTATTTATGGAATGTACAAGAGACTTGACTCCCCATCCTCCTTAATGGCGGCAAACAATATCACGTCCCTGGAACAGCGTAGGAAAATTGCAAGACTGAAGTTCTTGTATCTACTTTATAACAACAAGCTGTGCGTCGACTCAAGTTTATATATAACCTCCTTATCTTCCAGAGCCACTAGGAACCACCATCAGTTTTCTCTTCAACCAATATTTGCTCGAACCAACATTTTTAAGTTTTCATATTTTCCACGCACCATATCAGATTGGAACGCCCTCCCTTACAATATATTCATAGCCCCTAATTTTAATAAAGCACTTGATGATCATCCTTTTTAGGTATTGCCATTGTGTTCTTGTGTTGTGAACCTTTTTGAACATATGTTGTACAAACTTTTTTCCCCGTTGATTGTTAGTTATGAGAGTGTTAATTACTAAACATTATGAAAGCCATGTGTAATGATGTTACAGCTCCCACACCTGCAAGGGCCTATCAAAAGGCCTGCAGTATGTGGTAAGATAAAAAAATAAAAAATAAAAATAATCACAAGAAAATGGAATATCAAATGGCGACGCTGGTCAGCCTTCTGGGATTCTTGTAAGATGGCAACAGTTCTTCGAGAATCCAAACAAAATATAAAATAATTTGTTTACCCACATCTCAGAGTCCGAATATATGTTGCTGATGCCTACAGCGTGCCTATTGTATCATAAAATAATCGAGGAAGAAGTTAAAAGTTCACGCGCGACCCAGGCAAACGAAAACGCCAGTTGCAGGCGCTTTATGTTCGGGTGGAGAGGGTCACGTGGTGCGCCGCTGGCGCGGTTTTCGTTGCCTGTGCCGCCGGCGTGGGCTCGCCGGCGATTGACCACCCGAATACAGTGAGCTAGAATAGGAGTAGTGGAAAAATAGCCGGCTTCCAGGTGAGGCGTTTCGTGTAGAACCTACCAGGTAGCGCTGGTGTTCGATTCCGGAGCACTCCTGCCAGCGAAGTTCGCGCCAAACGTAGCTGTTTTTGATCTTAGCGGTTCATTAGTGTGGCCTGTGTATAATTTATGGGTATTTCAACGTCTATGAATTAATGTTTAAAGCTTACTTGGGCAATGTAGTGAAAACCGGGGTAACCCGTCTTGCATGCTGGCGCGTAGCGGTTCGCATCTGTCTTCTTTCTCTTCGTTTTCATTGCTTAGCGACAAGACTCGAACCTATGTAATCATAACGCTAAGCACTTGACATTCACGAAAACAAATTGCGAAAACGACCATAGACACCACAGAAACCATCTGAGAACGTACGCGACGCCATATCCCGTGTTACAGTAGTCATGTCCTCCGGATTTCGACAACAGCGCCACTCGCGGTAGTCTACACTTCTGGCTTCACACGGCCAATGGAGCGCCGCCGACGATTTTTCCACTACCCCTATATTCTAGTTCACTGTAACCCGAATTCGCCATTAGTGTGCAACTAGTGTGCAACGCTGTCAAAGCTACTGGCGCGAGAACGGGGCTTGATCTCGCTGATCATTTGCACGCGTTGTCGCGCAAACAAAACCAGAGATGAAGCCACGCGCTCACGCCAGTAGTTTTGACAGCGTTGCACGCCAAGTATGAAACAGAGTACAGTTCAGAACGACCCTTTTGAAGCTCCGAAGTTTTTGAATGGACGGAAATGGCGATTGATCTGGCAACTAAGACCCATCAGCCAATCACATTGTGTTGTTTGGTCGTCTGTACGGTAGTACTTGTTTGTTTCCGGCTTGTAGACAGGGAAGGCAATGGTGCTACTTTTCAAGGATCCCGTGACTTTACGTCGGGCTACACTTTGATTATATTGCTGAGATACAGGATAGGGACGGCACGGACGTTTTTCAGTGAATTTAGCTTTACCGACTGATATAAGAACAATATCGGACTGACAACTTTGACGGTATTGATTTTGGAACGCATTTACCCCAAGCCTCCTCTGTTCTTCCTAGAGACCATCAAGCATGTTGTCGCAGCCAGCAACGTCGGTCGCAGCTGATAATCTTTTGACTTGATATCACACGTATGAACCACGGTCGTCTCCGCGCTCTCTCTCTGACCTGCTTTTGTTCGGAGCCTAGGGGAGCGGCAGAGGTTTTTCGCCCGTGCAATGAAAAACGTCATGAAGATGAGCTGATCTGCAGGTTTGTGAAAAAGAAATCTCAGCAATCTTTTGGCTCCTCCCCTACTATGACATAACACAAAAAATATGTTTTGTGTTTGACGAGACCAGTGACCCTGGAGGGCAACGTGCAGAGAACGGGTGTCTGACTGATCACATTGCTGTGACATCGCCAGGGGTGCGGCCCTTTCTCTCACTCCAACCTGTTATAGCTGTTGGGGTTAGATTTTGGTGAAGGAGAGGCCGAGAGCGTTCTCGGCTGCTGATTGGTCGTAATGCCGCAGTTTTTGCATAAGCAACCATTTAGACATTTTTTATCCTTTCGCGAGTCCACAATTGGGCCAAAATTCTGTGAGAACATCTCTACCAAAACACAGATAGAGTGAAAGGTTTTGCGGCCTCTGATGTGCTTGGTCTTAGTAGTCCTTCATGCACCGGTCAATGCCAGCTTATGCACGGCAGCAGAACAACTTGAGATTTGTAAATGAAGCGCGAGTTGTTAATGGCTTCTAACGTGGAATTGCAGATGATCACAGTTTCAGCCCGCGTCCCATCTCACTTCGCCGCGGCACTCAGTTTGTAGCAGACGATACACTTTTTTTCCGGTCTGTTAGCAGACGACGTACGGTGTTTTCTTCTTTTATAGCCGTCTGCGAAATGGCACTTCGTGTTAGACGAACCATCTAGGAACACTATCCTTGCTCGCTCCGCAAAATGCGAATTCGCTCTCTCTCTCTCTCTCTTCTCTCTCTCTCTTTCTCCCGGTGATCGAAATCGGACCCCTGGACGGACATCGGAAGATTGCGAAAACTCCCGAATGCCATCTCATTACCTTTTCTCTGGCACCAGCCAGAGAAAAGACGTATATATTTTGTTTTCTACATATCTTGCTCTTGCCGCGGAATGAGACATTTCATCGTCGTCCATTGCGGGGGGCCGTAATTAGTCTTCTGCTAGAGTGCTCAGCCCAACCATTATGATCTTTAGGCGGCTCGAGAGCCGTACCCTGAAAGCGGAGTGGCAATTGGACCTGTCAATTGCCTGCGAGAGTTTCGCGCGCTCTGCTCCGGCGTGTCGAGGCGCTCGGCAGCCCGGCAGAAAAAGCGAGCCGAGCCAGTTCTCTAGATCTCCGCATGCGGCGCTTATAACTAAGCGAGAAACAGAATCGCCTCAAAGCACGCTGTCAAGTGTGTTTTGAATCCAAATCGAAACGGGCAGCGGTGTTACGGTAAATCCTCACCGCTGCCCGTTTCGATTCGGATGAGCATCGTACCGGTGTGCGGTCGTGTATCATTACTGCGTGGTGCACGTTAAAGACCCCAGGTTAGCGGTTGTACCGCACTGGCTAAATTGCTCATCTATACAGCTGAGACACAAAATGACCACTGAAGCAGACTAACTTCCGGCTGTATAAACGTACATTACAGAATTTGAAGCTTGCATCTTAATTGTTCTCATCATCAGAATAGAAAAGGTAAGTCGATCTCTGTCGATTCGTAATTGTTATTTGCTGCTCCGGCCTTTGCGCGCTTTCGCTGGATGATACCTCAGAACGCAGGATTTAGGGCGAACCTATATTTGTCCTTTTGTAGATACTGTCTGGGCCGGCGGTACAGTCAGAGAAACGTCTTTGTCGTCATGCATGAGAACAGCTTTCTGCACGTACGTGCACGGACACTTGTTCTACACCTTTCGCTCTTTGAAAGATGAGCCGTCAAATTTCGATCAACTACTTCCTTGCCAAAGGTATGTGTGTTGCGGCGAGAGATGGGGAGAACCTTTCGCGCTGCTCCCAAGTTCCGTAGACCGACGATAAGGGTGATGATGATAATTCCCGGTTATTTATATGCACTGTATGGTTGGGATGCGAACGCCACCAAACGCCCCGGAGTAATAGTCTGCACCGCGCGAATGCAATGGCCTGAGGAGCTCAGCCAGCGCTAGAAAAATCTCGTAGGCTATGACCTACCAGTGAGGTAAAATGATCGTGAAATTTATCGATTGACATGTAATAGCTTCTAGAGTGGGATAACAGTCGTGAGTGAGCAAGGTAATATAAAATTTCATATTGTGGCAAGGTTGTTTTTCAGATATATTGTATGGATAATTTTGGTCTCAAGTATATTGGTGACGAGCTATCTTGGTCTCACGTGCATCTATTGGCGGCGAGCTGTTTTTGTGGCGCCCTCCTATCGATCCCTCTTCTGACGTCATTACCATGCGAACAACAATTAAGTTCGATAGTGTTCGTAAAATGAGCAGGGTGGAAGCTTGAAACCAGTGCACTCTGAAACCACCGCTGCCAACCCCGTCAAAATTGAAGTTCTTACATTATTCTTATTTCCGTCGATGAGAAATCCTCTGCTAACGTCGTAGCCAGTATTCGACCAATCTTGGCAGGCCGACCACTGTGACGCTTTTGATCGCTCACGTCGTGAGTAGGCTCTAGTCGCGAGTAGGGTGTTTTCATATGCCGTCCATCTGCTATTTTGTTCGTGGATGTCAGCGTGAGGAAACTTATAAGCTTTTGTGCACTATCAATTTGAGGGTATGATGTGAATCTTCGGAGTGCTCGCCTTCTGCACGAGTCAAACTGATCATAACAAAAACAAAAGGGGTGGACGAAATGACGCCGGTGAAAACGCCCTATTGGGTTACTAAATTTCCATCGTAATTCCTTTCCCATATTTCTTTGTCGACTTTTTCTTGGCAATGAAGCCAAAGCTATGACTACCCATGCGCTTGCGCACATTGAGCGCCGATCATAGTTGTGCTCTCGCGCGGTTTTGAGTTCTTCGGATATGCCAAAAAAATTTGTTCCGGAGTACAGCGGCCCTTTTATTGCCTCCTGCCCATGACATCAACACCAGGATTTTCTGATGCGGACGACAAGTTCGAGGATGAGCATAAAGAGTTAACTGAAAGCTTCGGGTAATCGCGTCTTTGAAACAAACACCGTCAAAGTTGACAGTCTGACATTACTGTTACATCAGTCGACGAAAACAAAATTAATCCTACTCAAAGACGTTGTAAACATGTTTGGTCACTCATGGAAGGCCGACCACAGTGAAGCTTTTTAGTCGCTCACATCACCCGAAAGGGAGTATCTAAAGTCACTGGATCCAAAGACATTATCTGTGGCAGCTGAAAGCGAACAGACGGCGAGCTTCCACAACGCTTCTGCAACACGCATTTCACACCATCAAGGATGCTGGTCTGGCAACCTATGCGCCGAGAGACTGAGGGAGAGGAGAAAACGAGAGCGCACGGGGACATCAGAACGCCGAGCTCTGGTTGAACTGATTAGGGGTAGACCTAAACCTAGCTGTATTTGTCTCCCCTGCACTTGTCGAACACGTTCAAATGCGAGAGCCAAACGTCGGACGCCAGAGCTCCGCACTATAACGGGTTCGACGAGTGCAACGGAGAGAAATGCAGCAAGCTATAGGTCTACCCCCTAATCGTTCCAATCAGAGCTCGGCGTTCTGATGTCCCCCGCGCCTTCTCGTATCCTCCTTTCCCTCAGTTTCTCGGAGCAAAGGGTGAGCTCGTTCTAGGCGTGCGTGGTTAACAACGCACTCAATCATGGCGTCCAGTTAATACACACTACAGCCACTAAAAGTGCTACGCTTAGAATACTGCCATTCCGTTCCTCGATCTACTAGTGGACGACGCCATCTTGGTGCTTAGCGCGGAGCAGACGCAACTGCTGATTGTCATAATTCAAAAAGGCGACTTCTTCAGCTTTGGATACGGTATGAGCAGTGTTTAAATTAACAGGGATCTCGGGGGTCTCGGAGACCCCATGCCGATATTGTAATGGTTTGAGACCCCCCACCATAGCTCTGGCGTTGGTGAAAACATAATCTTAAGTACTCCATCTTGTAATCAGAAAAGTTAGGATTTTACCCATTCAAGTCTTGTTGAGAAGCCATCTCCAGCGAAAGAAGAAGTAGTGTGTTGTCAGTGACCATGTCGATTTTGCGTGGAACAAAATGGCGTAACTTTCAAAGACACTATACCTTTTTGACGCGAAAAATAATCGGAATCCACATTGTTGGTCGGTTTTGTTTCCTGAGAAAGATGGCGGATTACGCATACATTTTAATCAAGTCGGTTTAGTGTGCAGCTAATGTAACCCCCCCCCCCCCCCGTTTTACCACAGTTTGTAGAGGACTCCCGCAACAACTTTAAGCACTGGCTATTAGGAAGCTCGGGTGATATTGTCGCGAATGACAAGAGATGAGGCGGTGAATAACCGAGGAAACTAAACGTTTAATCGGGCGAACTTGTGCCCAAAAATAAAGAAGGAAACAAAAGATAAGAGTAGAGCGTCGCGGGCGTCGAAGTCGGCGAAAGCAGCAGAGTCGAACGCTGGCGCGAAACTGAACTTGGCTCGCCACGCGAATTCCCTTATGTACACGCGTAGGCTTCTGGAATAATCGGCGTAGAAGGTTCGGCGTGCAGAACATTCTGACCTCGAACATGCAACACGGTTCTCGAATTTACCAGAACATTAGGTTACAGTGTCAACAAAAATGCGCTCCCGCTGCCAGGAATCGAACCCTAGCTTTCTGCGTGGAAGGCAAGCGCGATAACCGTTAGGCCACGAGCGCGCTTTTTTTTATTTATTGCCAGGTATACATGGGTCTATACAGATACGCTGTTCACAAACACGTCAGCGAAACTTCGGTGAGCGTGGAGTGCTTATACAGATCTTATTGTAGCCAGGTTGTCTAGGACTGGCAACCAATCTGGGCCGTCTCCTGAAACGCTAAACACTTCCCTAATTTTCCGGATACTCTCAGTAAAATACTGGCACACAGGTCGCGCGTCAACGTCTGCATGCCGCACTGCCATGCGGCTCCTCCAGATGCTGTGGAGTCCTACGACCATAATTAAATCATATGGCACAGAGTCTGTGATATCAACTGGCAGAAACCGTATCCCATGCCCATTCAACGGGAGATCTTTTTTCAACGTTCGCTGAAGGACGTCCCAGTAAAACACTGCATCCCAGCAGTTTAAGAACACATGCTCGATTGTTTCGGGTTGCTTACACAATAAACAATTTACAGACCAGGGAACGTACACACCTTTCTCATGTAACCATGTTTTAACCGGCAGTGTCCCAGTATGTAATTTAAAGAAAAACGTTTTCATATTAGCGGGTACCAGCATTTTTTTAACCCGACAGAGGACATCCTGCCCAGGAGAGTACTATACAGCATTCGATAAATGGGAGGTGAAAAAGACATTTCTATTAAATCTTTCGTTAGACGTTTTCGTGACACATTGCATAAATATTCTAACGAAAAGCGAGCAACTAAAAATCTGTAAGCACCAACTACTTCTCTTAAATAGGGACTTAGTGGCCCAGACCCTCCGTCACAGGATGAAACGATAAAATCAGGTAAGGCGTCACACAAATGAACCTGAAAAACAGTACGCAAAAAGGGACTGGTTTGATCACGCAGGAAGATAAAACGGTTAACAACTTGTCGAATAAAGAGATGGGCCAAAGAGAGGCCACCAGATCGGACACGTCGAAATAGGTTCGCTCGGCTGGTACGTTCCCAAGAGGAGGCCCATATGAATACCGCGAAAACACGATGCAACCTTTGAATGGAAATACGAGAACAGTGCAGTACTTGAAGTAGGTACCATACTTTTGCAACAAGAAATAGGTTACACACCGTGGCGCGTGCGAACATTGACATATGACGGCTAAAGTCCCTTGATACCTCTTTTACAAGTAACGACAACCAATACAAATGACAAAGCACATTCCGCTGGAAGCAAATGGCGGCTTTCAGTTCAAACCTCTGCTGCGCGCCGCCATTCGCTTCCTAAAACCTGCACCGTCACGCAGTCGGCGCTTCAAAGAATGTCGCTACTTGTAGGAAGCTCTTATCTAGGGACTTTAATGACGGCAACCGTTCTGCGTTGCTTTATCATGTAGCTTATCAGTTTCTTCGCGCCACAAATGGGCATTGTCACGGTAACACTCAAGTGGGACGCCTAGATAACGGGTTGATAAGGCTTCCCATTCAATATTTCCGTACACTCTCGGCTTGGATGGCCACTCGCCATGCCAGAAACCCAAACACTTTGACCAATTCACTGAACACCCAGTTTGCAGACAGAAAGTCTTTGTTATTTCGATTACTTTTTTAACACTCTCTGTATCGGTACAAAATATCGCAATATCATCCGCGTAAGCCAGTATTCGGACTTCACACGTGTTTAGAGAGAAACCGCGAACACTCTGTTCATGAATAACGCGCAAACAAAAGGGTTCTATATACAAAGCAAACAATATTTATTTATTTGTACATACCCTCAATGCCTCGGGGGCGTTATAGAGGGGAGTGGGTCAGTACAAGAAGTGGTTTTGAAGGGCTAGTCGGAATTGCTTGGAGTCGGGTATGGTAACTATGGCGTCCGGGAGGTCATTCCAGTCCACAATTGCTTCAGGGATGAGGGAATGCTGGTGTGCTTGACTTGATGACTTGGGACGGGCGATCTTACATGAATGGTCCAGTCTTGATGATATGTAGGTGGGCGGGTTTAGAAGAGACATTTTCAAGAAAGGTGTGTAAAAGACTTTATGAAGAAGAGAAAGACGGGGAATTCGACGGCGGGAGGAAAGTAGAGAAAGTTTAAGACGAGACTTCATTGATGATACACTTGAGGTACGAGAATAGTCTTTGAAAATGAAGCGAGCAGCACGGTTCTGGACGGATTCAATGGAGTCTGTTAAATTTTTCTGATGAGGATGCCAGATGGAGGACGCATATTCTAATTTAGGCCTAACGATAGTGGTGTACAAAAGACGTTTTAGGTTTTCAGGTGAGGATCTAAAGTTTCGGCGAATGTAGCCTAGAGAGCGGTTTGCTGAGGATATAATTGTTTTAATATGAGTATGCCATGATAGATTAGGTGTGAGATGCAAGCCTAAGTATTTGTATTGATTAGTATAATCAATGGGGACAGAGTTCAAAAGAAGTACAGGATAGGTAATTGACAATGAACGAGAAAAGCACATGCATTGACATTTGTTATAATTTAAGGACATGCGCCATGTGTTACACCATTCAGAAATTTTAGAAATGTCGTCTTGAAGCGTTACAATATCATCAGTAGAGATTATCTTACGGTAGATTACACAGTCATCGGCAAAAAGCCGCACAGTGGAAGAGATGTTGAGAGGAAGGTCATTAATATATATTAGGAAGAGTAATGGGCCGAGCACTGTCCCCTGGGGGACACCAGAAGAAACAGAGCACAGGGAGGATTTGGTGTGGTTAGCATAAACAAACTGACGACGTTGAAGAAGGAATGATTCGATCCATTTTAGTATATTAGGGTCAATCTTTAGCATAGAAAGTTTCAGCAGAAGAAGGTTATGTGGCACTTTGTCAAAAGCTTTGGCAAAATCCAGAAATACAGCACTAGTGGGGTAGCCGGAGTCAAGGTTTAGGTGAAGGTCATTAGTAAGAAATAGGAGCTGCGTTTCACAAGAGAAGTTGCGGCGGAAACCGTGCTGGGCGTTACTAAAAAAGGAGTTGTTTTCGAGGAAATCAAACAGATGCGTGAAAATGATATGCTCCATGATCTTAGATGGGATGCAAGTAAGAGATATAGGCCTGTAGTTGAGGAGAGAGGACTTACTGCCGCTTTTGTGGACTGGAATGACCTTGCCGATTTTCCAGTCCCCAGGCACCATTCCCGACTCCAAAGACTGCTGAAATATTTTGGTCAGAAATAAACTACAAGACAGGCTAGTGTTACGTAATATTTTAGTGTTTATATGGTGATAGCGGGCATCCCTGCCTTACAGAAGATCTGACAGGGATGCGTTCGCTTACACGCTTATTAACAATCAAGCTCGTTGTACAGTTTCGGTACGCCATCCGCACCCCATCTAAAATTACAGACCCTACCCCTATACGTTCCAAAACACTAAAGAGGACATCATGAGACACGCGGTCGAAGGCTTTTTCTAAGTCTAACTGTAACATCGCAACCTTCCTTATCTCCGAGTCGCAGCACTCCAAAATACTCCGAGCGACATGAATGTTAGTTAAAATACTTCGACCCCGTATGCCGCACGTCTGGTGCGGCCCCACCACGTTCGTGATCACGCATTGCAATCGTCTAGCGAGGACTTTCATTAATATTTTGTAGTCTATGTTAGTAAGCGTTATAGGACGATAAGATTTTACACTACGAAGTTTAACGGGGTCGTCAGACTTAGGGATCAATACCGTATGCGTATGCAGAAACGATGGCGGTAAGAATTTTTGGTCATACGCTTCAGTAAAAACATCTAACAAAGTAACTGCAACCTCATGCTTAAACGTCTTATAGAAGATTGCGGTCAACCCATCTGGGCCCGGCGATTTCCCAGGTTTCAAATCTTCTATCGCAGTTGTTATCTCCGACAGGCTTATCGGTTCCTCTAGAAAACCTTTCCAATTACCATCTATTGTCGGCAGTAAAGACAAGAACCCGCTTTGAAACGCCGCCTTTTGTGAGGCATGACGACTGAAAAGATCCGTGTCGTGTTCAACGAACGCCTTTTCTATGAAGTTTTTCTCGTCAGACAGAACGCCGTGGTGTTCGATTTCCACTATTTCATTGCCGCGCGCGTATTTCTTTTCTGCGGCAACCATCCTTTTTGTGGGCGCTTCTCCCACCAAGAATCTTTCGGAACGGGCTCGTATAGCGGCTCCCCTATATCTTTCCTGATCTATGATCTCGAGTTGGGCTTTTAGGTTATTAATATCATCCATAAAAAGGCCGGGAGTTTGGCATTCTTCACGTAAAAGCTTCTTCAGGTTATCACGCAACACATCTTCGTTTTTCTTTTCTTGGAACTTCAAGAAACACGCCTTCTCAATAGCGCTGATTTTTACCTCCTGCTTGAAGGTCTCCCACTTCTCGATGACACACCCTCCCTTCAGCTCTGCTTCATGCCATTTCTCCTTGACTAAGTTCCGCAAAGACTCATCTCGCATCAGCTTCGCGTTAAGTTTCCACTGTTCCCACGAAAAAGGTGGCCCGTTTTTCTTGACACCTAATTGAAAACTAACAAGGCAGTGATCGCTAAAGGAGACGTAATCGACCGAGTAACGACCACAAACGGGAACCAGATCCGACGAAATGTATATTCTGTCCAACCTGGCGTGACTGGTACCTTGGAAGTGGGTGTACACCAGACCCTTTGCACGAGGCACGCAACACGCAATATCTTCCAACTCACAGTCCCCAATAAGGTTATTTAAAGCCATAACACTGGCGTCTCTGTAGCGCCCTCCATTAGAACGGTCCTCACTTTTGCAAACACAGTTAAAGTCTCCTAGAAATATAATAAGTCGATCGCACTGGCAAAACTCATAAATATTTTAAAAAAACATTCTGCGCTCATCCGGCTTATTGGCCGGATGAGCGCAGTGAAGAACAGATTATTGTCTGACGTTAACTGGTGAAAGTGTAGATGTCCGGTAAGGCACCATATGATCATCACCGCCAGTAGTACCCCAAAAGTTAAACTGCTATTGGAGCTATCAGATGGCCATTAACTTCTAAAATAGTCTGTCTGCCTCCTACGATTTTCCTTATAATGATCAGGAAGTCGGGGTAATAGCATTCCCTCGCATTCCTCAAGGCCAGGGAATCCTAGGGAGGGGTAGGGAAGGCTGTATTGCTAAGGTTAGGGAAGGCTGCGCCTTGTTTGATATGCGAGGGGCGTTCATAAAGTTCGTATTATCGGCACAAAAAATTAAAAAAAAAGAAACAAAACAGGCATCAACATAAGCGTGCGACCCTCTAGTTTTCGGAAACAAGAATAGCACCGCCCGTTGGTGCCAAGCATATGCAGCGATCCGTTTCTTTTTGTTTTTTTTTCATTTGAAGGGAGGGAATGCCAAGGATATTCATTCCAATCTGGGAGCGTTATTCGGGGACAACACCCCAGTTTATGACACTTTGGTTAAATGGCACAGACGATTCCAGTGTGGCCAAATAAGAGGAAAGCATTTCAAAGACGGCGACCAAGTGATTGCTGAAACAACCAAGTGATTGCTGAACACTCAAAACGAGGAGTTCTATAACAATGGCCTCCGGCATGTGGTGCATCGCTTGAGAAAGTGGGTAACTTTTGGTGGCGAATATGTAGAGAAAGTCTCAACTCCTACTCGAGTTTGATTGCTGAATCTCTATTCCTTCGTGACAATAATACGAACTTTATGAATGCCCCTCGTAATCCGAGGATACGTCATGCTTGCGCGCACTTGAAGGGCCTCTAACTTGACTATAAAGGAATTCATCCCTCACCGCGTTCCTCAAATATTGGCACTGCCAAAATTAGCGCTAAGATAAACACAGACATCCGAGCCTAACGTAAACGAACCGCGCAAATTGCGTCTCCGCTCATCCACGGGTAAGATATGTTTTAGACCTGAACAATGGTATAGCATTATCGATCGCGGAGAGTTTACAGGAAAATGAGAGTATGATAATTGAGCGAACTAATTACCTTGAATATACTAATTAACTGCTCAATTATGCCTC
The DNA here is from genome assembly GCA_037355805.1 of Ixodes ricinus. Classification (NCBI taxonomy): domain Eukaryota; kingdom Metazoa; phylum Arthropoda; class Arachnida; order Ixodida; family Ixodidae; genus Ixodes; species Ixodes ricinus. The sequence continues at coordinate 62,689 of JAZHYW010007934.1, read as the reverse complement.
TTAGCCCGATCGTTCTAATTGGAGATGTCTGTCCGTCGTCAAACAAGATCATATCCAGCGATAGCTTTTATAGAAACGTGAGAGGTTTTGTTTTGCGCTATTCAGTAGCTCCTTGAAATCGCAGTCGCTCTGCTGGTACATCATACAAAAGGCAGAGAATTCTCTGCAGAGAACTCTGTGTTTGAACTTTGAAGTATACTTGCTTCGTACACATGTATGCTTCAAACATGTTTGCAGAAAGTTTTTGTACGACCAATGTCACAGGAGACTCATTACAAGGAAGTAACATCCCAACTTTCTTGGACATGAACGCCTCCCAACGCCCGCACTAAAATGAGAATTTCAACTGAACAACAAATGTCGCAACGTTCCCCGGGAATATTTTAGACGACAGTCATAAAGTATATCAATAAACAGTAATTAAACTTATGAACGCGTATAGTTTTTATTCTACGGCTCCACAAAAAGTTTGTTTGCATTGAATCCTAACGGGCCACATTCACAAAATTGTTCATTTCTGCTTTTCTTGACAAAAGATCGTAATGTTCCGGAGGACTGTAGTAATTGCTTGGCTATCCTAGGACGGAAATCAATTTGAATTTTGATATTTCCTCGAAACATATTTTATTTCATAGAATGTCCCAGAAGGTTGGCCGTGCGCATCGGAGGGTGTCTACAGGCTATGTTTTCTGTATGGTGTATAAGCGGCGCGTTGTTGGGCTTTAGGCTGTCTGTCCACAGCTTCTAGAGAGCCGGCCGACGCCACCCAGCGGAGAAAAAACGTGTGCACTCTTAAAAAAAAAGGAGTAGTACTTCGTCCTTTTTGGGGACTAAATCGATGTCACTGAGAGTGATCCCCAAAAACGGCAAAACCCCGGTTTAGTCCCTGCCTTTTCTTTTAGTCCCTTTCCATTGATCCCTCGAGGTCAAAGTTTTGAACCGTTAAAAGGAGTGCTTTTGATCCCTACAGCAGGGCATCAGGGGCTAAGTTTAACTCTTCAGGGGATTAATTATGGTCCCTTGAGCGCCGTCGTGTTTACAATTGGGGGAGTAACTTTGATCCCTTTTGGGATCAACAGTGGTGATTGGGGGACTAACTTGTTTTTGATTGGGGACTAAATTTCGTCCCTTTGGGGATTAATTTTGCCACTTAAAGGGATGATATTTATAGTGACGGGGGAGTAACTTTCGTCCCTTTGAGGATCAATTTTGACCCTTTTAGGGATGAATTTTACAGTAATGAGGGAGTAAAATTCGTCCCTTTGAGGACGATTTTTGACACTTTTAGAGACGAATTTACTAGTAATGAGACCCTTCAGCTGTGAATAGGAGTGAAAGGTTTGCGGCATTGAACAGCTTCCTATTCAGAAAAGGCAGATTGTGCAACTTGTTTGAAAAGGTATCTCTTCTGAAAAGTTGCACAAAGTGTCTTTTCAGAGCAGGGAGGTATTCAATACCGCAGACTTTTCACTCCCATTCACAGCTAAATATTGCAATACATCTGAAAAGTCGCACACCTTTATTTGGAAAAAGCAAGCCTTTGTTGTTAAACAAGCTGCGAAGACTGGATATGCGGACAACACTCGTAGAACTTTCAGGCAGGCTTTAACAGCTAACATCACCATTTTACGAAACACGTTGCACCAGATATCTGTAGAAAAAAATTAGCACTTTCATTGTGGAAATATATTTATTATAGAACTACACAACACTGAAAATGAAAACAATTGCACACCACAAGAAAGTATACAAGAAAATACTGCCATCTCGGCACTGAAGGACTTGCCGAAATTTCACATGACTAGCATATATACAGGCATCTACAATGGTTCTTAGTGCTGCGGAACGAGCCCGAAAAATTGGTGCCTGCACATTAAAAGTTAAAGCATTCACTGAATGTGCATGTTACCCGTTGAAATTGTAAGGAATTTCGCCTCCTTCCTGTGAAAAATGAGACCAACTTGCCAGGGCCTACGGTGGACATGCTTGCAGCGTTAGCAATGCTTGTAAACTGCGACGTCATTTTGTTCTAAGCACAGGAAGCAGAAGGGATCTCATCTGCTCGTTGTGCCTATCGGGAGTTACAACCATCGCTAACTCCATCATCTGCAGACATGACTGCTATTGACACTGGCCAGTTTGTTGGTCTTATTTTTCATGTGAAGGGAGCTAAGCTTTGAAATTTCTGCAGGACAAATTCACATTTGGTTAAATCTTAATTGAGCTTTCTACATGCAGGATCTGATTGTTCTGGCTCGTTTCACAGCACTAAAACATATTGTAGACACCCTATATATCAATTCAAGAATAAGAAAACGGAGAGAAAAAAAGCTACCAAGAGACAGCTCTTTTCAATGTCCTTTGTTTCCTTCTATAACGAAAATGACTATAAAAAATCAAACACCCTAGTAAAAAAGCTCCCAATCATAAAATATGAGGCAGTAAAATTACTAGTATATTTATAAATTAAAAAAAAACCTGGGATGGGTTTTTGACCTGTAGGAATATATCTGCTCAAGAAATTACTAGTATATAGGATGACTCAAGTCACCAGGCACGACCTAAAATGGACCGTAAAAATCGACGCCTGTACGTAGCGATCTAAACTTTTCGTCAAAGCTGTATTTCACAGGTCTTTTTTTTTTGCAAAATTATAAAGCGTAGCTTTTTTTCTGTAAAAAATAGAGCCAATAAACTTGCCACGGTCTACGACGTGAAGGCGATGATTTTTACGGTCCATTTTTGATCGAGCCTGGTGACTTGGGTCACCCTATATTTATAAATTAAAAAAAGACAGAACAAAAAACCTGGCATGGGTTTTAGACCTTCAGGAATACATGTGCTCAAGAAAGTAAAAATAATGTTCACTTAAATGCGAATGCATTCCTTCAATGCATTACACAAGCACAGAAAAACTTTCTTTTAACAACATGTGTGGAAAAAAACTTTTTTTGTTGTTTTTTAATTTAGGCTGGTCAGCAGCCTTGTGCCCATGCAGCCCAGCTTTGAATGTTTGAGACCTACAAGTCTCTCAAAACAAACAAATGTGCGACGATATTTAACGAAGTACTGAAGGTCGAAAACCCATGCCAGGCAGAAACAAAGTGCCACAGCTTCCAGAGGGCCCTCTGTTTCATAAGCCTGATTTACAAAAAGCACACTGCAGCGCTTTCTTGAGGTCCTGGGACACACTGCGATGGAATAGACAGCGGGGCACGTCTGAAACAAAGGTTGAGAATTAAAACAAATCATAAAATCGAAGTCTTTCTAACAAAAAAAGAGGCCTTCCCTTAGAGCAGATGCAGGTAACTGATGATAGACTAGCTGAAACCGGTTCAGTATATACTCCCTAAACTTAACACGCCAAACCAGTTACCCAAATATTGTTCTTGGCAAATCAAAGCTAAATTGGTCATTGGAGCAGCTGGAACATCTTCTCCAGGCTAGGTCATCATCGGGTACCCAAACTTCACCACGTGGTTCGACTGGTGAGCCAAGGAGTAGCACAAACAACGCAAAAGATGGACCATCTCCGGGCAACAGCAAGTTTCGGGAGCACTGCGATATCTAAAACTCCTAGATGCGGTTGATGTATGTGCAAGGGCTCTTAACACGGATGCATCTAATGCCTTGCATTAAAGCCAGAAAGGTATTTCTTTTATAACGAAAAATTCAGCCTTCAGGCTCAAAATACAAACGTGAGATTGTCATTTACAGATATTGTTGATCATATTCAGCCTATTTCTGAACACGACGGGTATATTTCAAATTTTGTTAAGTATCCCTTTAAAATATTTTCATACCACATAGCACAGACACTTCAGGATTTTTTTGTCCAACCGCCATCTACACTATACTCCGTTTCACCTTAGTCAGGGCGCAGTGGATGCTACGAGCCATCAAAGCAAATCCAAAGCCGTGCGAGTGTCATGTGTCCATAGAGAGCGGGCGAAGCGACATGTGTTATGTGCTATGTTCAAAGAGCACGATTAGCTGGGATTGCTCTTAGCACCCGCTGCATCCGGACATAGGGTGAAACAGTAATACCATGCAGCCAAATCCTACCAGGTGAGAAATAAGGGCCTGATTTTGTTAACTCATATGCACACAGTTAATGAACAGATTAATCACCCATGCTAGTAGATTTTTTTTAAAACTAATCCATTCAATTGTGCTCAGTGCCAAGTGTCACGGCAATTCAACACAAAATATGAAGGCTGTATTTAAGCATCACATCAGTAATGTAAATTTATATTTCTTTTTAAATGCAGCCATTCACCAATTTTTTTAATGTCACTCATCACCAGACGGTCACTCACAATTTAAAATTAATGTACAGAAGCATTTGGAATTTCAGATGCCGTACAGCTCACTGCGAGATATCTCAAATTTAATTTACATAGTTTGCACCCACCTATCACATGAACTGAGTCGGCACCAATTTGGTTGCAATAGAAAGCTAGCTGGATTGGGACTTCCGCTAACAGTCAATGAAGGCTAAATTCTAAAGCAGGTATACCTTGTTTCTCCGATTCTTTAACATCATCCATCCTTTCAACAGTCTGGTAGAAAATGTCCGGCTTTGTCTTGCCCTCTGTCAGTTCAAGGACGGTCGCCAGGTTTTCTGAGGCAATTAAAAAAAAGCGTTGCTTGGCATCAATGCTTGTGATGCGATGAAACTCAGCAAAAATCTGAAATAAGAATAGCTGATCTTTAGTCAACCCATAAATCGTAAACTACCTTGTAGAAAAGCAGGAGGCAAGAAAAAAAGATTCCCATCTTATTATGAGAAACAGAATCGTAATTGCAAAGAGGTCAGTGGGATAAAAAAAAGACTCGTGGTGCTTGCTTTTGCCATGGAGGAAGTGCCAGTTAATAAGGCTATGGTGTTGTTATCAGTTTTCTGAAAGTAATTTGTTCCAAACACATTCCATTATGCTTGTGATCACATTTAGTTTTGCCCGTGCTTCGACAAATGCTGTTAATACTTACTTTAAAATAAACAAAGAAATAAAAACAAGTATGAAGTACCCCAATTCTCCACATAAGCCAACTAATTCAGAATGCGCAGTGTTTTTGGTTGGCCAGTTTCGATCAGATGCATCTCAGCTGCACTAAATCTCGCTCAGCAGGAGGAACCTCCCAAAATATAAAGCTATTTGCTCGGATTTCTAGCCCTCCAAAAATATAACTAAAACGCAAGTATTTTCTTATAATGCTGCTATAAAAAAGGCAAGCAAGAACTGTCCTATGAAGAGAATTTTTTTGAAAGGCATGTTGAACTTGAATAATTCCCACTGAATTGAGCAACAGGGCAAGGACAGTGTGCTTGCTCTCTTGTTCTGTTGAAAACTTCCAACAGGTTGGCAGGGCAGTGCCATTTTAAACCTTGTTATCACATTGGGTATGCTCTCAGATCCAACCAGCTGTCGATCATAAAACTGGTGACCATGCTTTCTGCACATACTCATGTGCATGAGGGCAGGGTCAGGTAATGAAATACTTGTCCAGAGAGCCCATAGTTTCTGCCAACCCGTGAGCTGAGCCCTTGGAAGGAAATTAATAGCAAAGGATGAACAACGGCTTCATTTACTGCAAATGTGCTGAAAAAGAAAAGTGTAATACAACAAAGGGTAAAGTGCACCTTTTTTATATCTTTTGCATCATGAAGCCTTACGATGATCTCGCAGAACAGGGCCGGTCTTGGTTTTCCCTCAGTCACCATGAGAACAGTTGGCAGGTTTTCTGAGGCAACATTCATAAATCGCTCCTTTGCCTTGACGCCAGTACCAATACAAAAAAACACTGCAAAGATCTGCAAGAAAAATTATTTTCACACCTTCAGTCTACTTGAAGATATTTGTAAACTGCTCTTTTTAAAAGAAAAAGCGAAAAAAAATCATGACTTATGAGTTGTAACAAAATCGTAATTGATGTAAGTGGGATAAAAAGGAGACCCATCATGGTGCCAGGCTTCACCATGACAGGACTAACGGCGCGTTTATGCCAGGACTGGAGCCGCAACCGCAAAGCAGATCTGCGCAACCGCAAAGCAGATCTGCGCGTTGGGGAACATTTTCCCCAACCGCGTCACCGAGCCAATGAGATCTCCCTGCGGGAGCTCCCATTCGCTAGCAGCGACCACGACCACCCCCATAATGGGGGTGGTCGTGGTCTTATCAGAGTACTTACTGCTCCTAAAAGCATGAGCAACATCGTTAGTAAGCAACATATTACCTGGTCTGTAGAGCTTTATGTGGCTAGATAGTCGTCCACGATGTTGGAGATTGCTAGGGTGCATGCCGATGTACCGCTACTTTGCCGCATAAAGTGCTCTCCATGACGCATCTTTCACCATGCTCGCATATAGCGTAGTCTGGCTTCCTTACTTTGTATTCTCATTGCGTCCATGTGGCCGGCTTTGAAATCATCAATGCTCAGTCGTGGAGTCGCGGATGCTTGTCAGCTTCCGAAAATTAGAAGTGAAAAAGTAAACGCAACACTTGAGCATAGTAATAACACTCCGCAGATTGCGAAAAAGTACAGGACCGGCAGACAGCAGTCTTAATTAACTAGCACCCGCTCAGTTACTTCGCACGTAAACTTCTTTTCATAAATCAACCACTTTTCCATATGTCTGTGGTCTACCACGTGTAGTCGAATAGTCTGTGGTGTTGTACAGCGCGAGCGCATAAGCATCTTCGGACCTACTTCACGCAGACTTGTCGCTCTACGCAATCTATCTCGCACCATCTGGCTGTCTAACCTCTACGCTGTTGGGTCGACGCATAAATCAAAAAGATTCGTGCACAGGCGCGATTACGACCGTTGACCGTTTGATCTGCAGTTAGACAGCGCGTAACCAGATCTATGAACGCGTCAGTCAACGCGCTCGAACACTCTGTTGGACAACGGTGCCACGGAGCGCTGTTGCAGCGCTTCACGGACTACGCGGTGGCGACGCGTTCCATCCGTCAGCGCTGGCGCTCACATCTCTCTCAAGCGCACGTCTCCAGCGATAGGGTAGACGGACGATCAGCGGACACGTGCTCAGCCTCACAAGAGCGCGAATCAGCCCTCGTGTAATGGACATGAGCGCACATATTACCTGGTCTGTGAGCTTTAGGGCTGGATAGTCGTCCACGATGTTAGAGATTGTAGGGTGTATGCCGATGTACCCTCTTTGCCCAAAAAGTGCTCTCCATGGCATCTTTCACCATCTCCATATACGTAGCCGCTTCCTTCCTTTGTCTTCTCATTGCGTCCATGTGGCCGGCTTTGAAATTTCAATCTTCAGTCGTGGGCGCGGATGCTTGCAGCTTCCGAAAATTAGAAGGAAAAAGTAAACCAACCTTGAACATAGTAAAAACACTCCGAGATTGCGTAAAAAGAAAGTGACAGGCAGACACAATCTTAATTAACTAGCACCAGCTCGTTTTCGCCTTAAACTTCTTTTCATAAATCAACTCTTTTCCATATGTCTGTTCTCCACCTGTAGTCGAATATTTTTTCTACATCAAAAGTATTTTTCTGATAACATTCAAGAGACAAGGAGCCTACAAGCCCGAAATCAATAGTTTAAGGAGCTCAATAATCAGAGATTACTCAGTTAGTTCAACGCCTCCTAGATCGCAAGGCCTTAGTGTTGCTGGATTCTACCCCCTCTCATAAGTCATCGCAAGGCAGACTGGAAAAAGTGCTGCATTTGCATTCAGCTGGAACACGTATTCTCACCAACTGAACACGAGTTCTAGGCCAATGCTAACATAGCACTGTCCACTATGTACCCTGCACTGAAATATGATAATCGACAAAGAAAATCAAGTGCTAAGGTATTGGTATTTAGGAGGTGCTAGGCCAACTCAAAATTAAAGTGTCCTTTAAATGAAGCTATAGCAACATTTTGTGTCGTGATGACAACTGTTCATGGCATGTGCAAATTTATTTTTACGTGACTTGTTTTTATTTTTGTTTGCGGTAGCTTCTGTTCAAAAATGACGATGCTACATGGTATAACCCTATGCTTTATGTAAGATACTGTCATAAAGCATAGTGTCTGTCATAACCAGAATTTATTAATGCGAAATTGAATGACAGTCAAGACGAGAAAATGTTACCCTAAAGGGCCCCTGAAAAAAAAAAGATTTTTTAAACAGTGTGTAAGGGACACAAGTGTCAAAAAATAAATTTTGCGCAAAAACATTTTTTTAGCAATATTGACGGCGCGAGATTAATTTTCCATTAATTCCACGACGTCACGGAATGGTAATACGCAATTTCCCCTCAATAAGATTGTCATACCATTTCTCCACCTCAACGCGATGGCCAAAGCAATCCACCTCTCCTCCCCGCACCCGAAAGGCCGAGAGAAAACAAGTGGAAAGGACGTGATTACCGACTAAATCGCGTCTCGCGCAATCACTAACTATTTTAGCAGTGACCCATGATCTTTATTTTATGTATGTGCCTCTCCCCTCTGTAATGCCTTCGGGCCCTGAGGGTACTTTCAATAAATAAATAAATAAATATTGCTCTAAATTTTTTTTGTTATTCGGGTAAAATTTATTTTTTGGCACGCGTGTCCTAACCAGACTGTTTTAAAATGCTCAGAGTCCAAAGCAATGAAAATGCTCAGAGCCCAAAGCAAACACAGCTATCAAATAACAAGCATACAAAAAAAAAACATTTTAAACGAAGATTACAAGAGCAGCTTTGAAGAATACAAAACACATTTCGAAGCCACGAGCACAAGATAAGTTACACAGGGCGAAACCAAACTCCAAAGTGAGGATCTCAAAAGCAAAAGTATTACAAGACAAAACACCTCCACGCTGGGCTCTAGAAACAAATGTATCGTTACAGCGTTCAAGTTCAATTCCAATTTGGTGATTCCCGACCATGGTTGAAACTATAAACCGTTACGCGGAGCCGACCAGCATCGGCCGAAACATAGAGGGCCGAAAGACACTCGGAAACCCGCAGAGAAAGTAAAAACATAAAGTAATGCTTCACTAAACGCGCGCGTGCACGACTTCGCGGCACCGCTCAATTTTGTGGACATGTGCTCCTACAACGATTCGTCGACTTTGGTTTTTTGTTTTTTTCACCACGGGGATTGCATTATTGGTTTAATTTCGTTCGCCGCAAGCCTACCTCAACTAAAGCGGACTTGCCCAGGCGACTCTGATACGCCACAAATGAATTCGCGATCGCCGCTTTCAAACAGTCCGCACTACGCGCTGAAACCCCTCGCTCCGCTCGGGGAAATTTTAATATTGATTGACAACATGTTTATTTACGCATACCGGATACGACCATACCTTTCGCCTAAGAGCGTAAGGGCGAAACTTTACTCTCGAGGCGCGAACTCGCACCAGGCCTCATACGAACCGCAACGGTTTCGTCAAGCTCGCCTTGACGAAACCGCCGTCAAGCTCGCACATATCGCCTTGGTCGCCGACCAAGGCGATATGTGCGGAAAGACGCTTTCGATGAAGCGTCGCAAGGTTGGTCGATGAACCGAACACGGGAACGTTTCGATGAACCTAAGTCGCATTAAAACGCTGCTGCGTCGACGAAACGATCTGCCGGTGTAACATCGTTTGTTTGATGAACTGATTGCCGCCGGGCATAGTTTTGAAGTGCTAGGCCTCGTTTGCACGCTAACATGAGCGAGTACGCGCCCGACCGCGTCAGAGAGCGAGCGCCTATCGTACAGGGTAACCCTGCGACTTTATGAAGTACGTTCTGAAATGCCTATAACATTTCTGCTGCTCTACAAGTAGCCAAAGCAATCAAAACTCACCGTTCAATCGGTCGCCACTCCCGACTGCATCCGACGAGGCTTCCACTGCACCGCCACAGGTCAACTGGGTCAACCGTCACCTCTAGTTCAAACTCGGGCGCGCGCGCTGCAGTTGGAGAGTAGGTAGCCTCGTCACCGGCGCCTCCGCGTCGCTCGGATTCCGTTCTCATGTTTTTCGCGGTCGGAAACATTCACCAAATATGCGCGTGTAGTCACAATTTCTAAATCCCGGGGCCAAAATCTTGTTTTGCCAAGACTTCTTTCAAAATAGCTATACTCGAGTGATGCTTCGTCCTTTTCATCGAAGGCTTGCGGCAGCCATTATTGACGAGGGGACTAAAGTATTCATTAGGGGAGCAACTCCAGTGGGAGCAACAAAATGCCCGCGGGACGAACTGCTCGAGTTACCGCTTCTGAATAGGGGGCGCTAGGGTCGCGGGGATGAAAGATGGCGATTGGTCCCTTTGCGCACCCTTTTTTTTAAGAGTGTAGGAAAGACGGGGAGCTTCCGCCCATCCAAGCGAACAGCGGAAATTGGCTTGGCCTGGCGGCCGAATTGTGAAACAAACATACGTGGTGTTAAATACACGAGGTTTGAGTCGCGAATAATCTGCTTCAACGCAAGAGCTGTAGAAGGGTTTTCTGCCATAACTAGAGCCCTGTGCTGACAGCAGTTTGAGCATCCGCATCCGATCCGCATCCGCAGATTTTGTATCCGCACCCGAACCGCGTCCGCAAATTCAGAATCCCATCCGACCAGCAATCACCGCATTCATGTTGGATCATAAAATCAAGCGGGATTCACACACACAGTACACACACACAAGAAAGCTTCTTTCTGGTACTTTATAAGCCGCTTGCTCTTCTTTGTTAAAAGTGGTCTTCGAGTCAGAAGCTGGTGAAGTTTATTTTATACTACTCTGTTTTAGCGCATTTATATTACAACCAGGGATGTGCGAATACCGGTTCGGTTTGAATAGCACTGCGTCATTCATATCCTGCACAGTGGAAGAAAAAGTCCTGACAACCGGTTTTCTTAAGTTTTAAAGCTGGAGAATACACTGCACTATTGAATTAAAACGGTTATTCGCATTTTTATTTTATTTATTTTTATTTATAAATACTACATACTCCAATTGGGAGACATGGTAGGAGTGAAAAAACACTTCAAATATACAGAAAACAACAGTCCGACAGCCGACAGTGCCTAAAAATGAACAATGGGCTGTCATGTAAATACACCTCGAAGCATAAATACAAAAGCATACATACCTCTAATCATAAGCGATCGTCCCTTCAGAGACACTCCGTGAGCTGGAAAGATGATCGCAGTTATGACATCGTCCTGCGAGTCTACCACGCTTTGCCCAGAAGCGCTCATGAGGCATCCACCGGCGGCCGAGTGGGCTAGCGCGCACCAGCTCGGAGCACGTGGAGCGAAAACTCGCGCTGCCAGAGCCCGCAGAATTCTGGGTTCAATCCCCACCCTTGTCCGTTTCGACCTGCATGAGCATCGTACCGGTGCGCGGTCTTGTATCACTACTGCGTGATGCACGTTAAAGGCCCTACGTTAGCGGTCATACTGCAGTGGCAAAATTTTTCATCTACAGCTGGGAGACAAGCCGCGCGTTGAAACAGACTAATTTCCGGCTGTATAAACAAATACACACCACACAACTACTTTTAAACAAACTAAATAATAAAAAATAAAGCATTTTCTTTTTTGCTTTGTAGATTTATTTTATGCAAACACGCATTTTGCAAACATAAAGGTAAATAAATAGACTAACGACATTCTGGTCATTTTATTTAGGTCAAACAATAAAAAGTGGGCGATGAAAGTCCGTCACTCACCGCAGGGAGGTACTCGTATATACATGGTAACACTCGAGAACACAACTGGGAGAATATCACAGTATTCAATATTGACAGAACCTTCTATTGGTTTCAGTCTTAAACACGAAACTATAACTGCGTACTCCGATCCACATACCCGCAGCAATTTGCTAACTCTTGAGAAAATAAAAACGCACACACACGCAGAGGCATACCTATAGCGCCCATGGCAAGTGGTTTTTTCGCGCCTCTGATGGTGATGATGGTTTTATGTAAAATCCCGCATTTCCAGAACAGTGGAGTGGCACGTTTATTCCATTGCATGCATTGTACTGGACGCACACGTAAGAAAAATGTCAAATAAGGTAAGCTGTCAAGCTACCTCTTAATCCTTGCCTTACGCCCATGTTTTTTTGTGGCGAGAGAAAAAAATGTAGATTTAAAAAAAATACTGAATTCGTTCCAAAAATTATTTATCCATACAGAAAGGGAAAACAGAGTGGAAAGGTTAACAGATTGAGGAATCGCGAAGATGTTTAGATAAAGTTCATGGCATAGCATCAGCAGAAAAGTACTGTTTAGGTAGATACAGGGATCGGCATTGTAGAGAGAAGTCTTGAACGCAGCGCGTTACTTTTATAGAGTTACATTCTTCTGTAACGAAAAAACAACTTAGTTATTTTTTGAAGAAACAAAGATGTAACGCATTTTCGTTACCTTATGATGGAGTAGCGAGTAAACGTATTGGTTACTTCTGGAGGAGAACCTTCACAACACAAGTTACCTATTTGGTGTTGACCAGACCTGCAGCAGTAACTTCAAAAAAGTAATTAATTACAGTTACAATTACTTGGCATAAAATGTAATAAATTACCATTACAAATTACTCTCCGTTAAAAGTAATCGATTAATTACTTCATTACTTTACTGGATTACTTTTGCGTTACTTCAAAGAAACACGAAAAAGACACACTATACATACTGCATGTCTGAGGGGAAACATTTTGGGCCACATCAAAAATAAAACAAGAATACAACACATTAAGCGCTATCTACGCATCATTTTAGGTTAATAATTTTAGGAGAACGAATCTATAAAGTTTTAGAGGACTTAAACAGGTGCTCGAGAGTATCGAGCCTTACGCTGTCCAACTGGAACAGAACGAAATCCCATGAACATGCGATGAATGCACTTGGGCGGTGGAGGCACGCACACTACTACAATTCATCCGTAGTTTGGCATCGGCAAACTTCAAAACACGATTCCCCTGAAGATATATATATATTTTTCTTATGTTTGCTGCATCTTGCCTAAGTAGGGGCTGGTTTACCAACTAAAATGGACAGGCTGATAGGACCAAGGTGCGGTACTTGCGTCTGGGTACATTTCAAAGACTCCTGCTTGATTAGAGTTGTTATCCGACCGAGTGACCCACTTGATCTCCTTTCTTGATCACCAAACTTATCAAAAGCAAGACGTCGCACAAAATTTGAATGCACAATCTCTCAGCTGAACTGATTTTGCCATTTAGAAATTATGAAAACAGGCACAATCTTCAGTGCACAGCACGCTTCCATGTCTTTCACGGGTTTGCAGGCGGCTTCTCAACTCCAGCGTCCAAGTGAGTCACTGTTTATTCTCAGAAAACTCGGGCTGTCCTTTTCCCTAAAATTTCCAGGTCGTAAGTTCCCACAGGCGCAATCCGCTGATGAGAACCCTAGCATTCCCGTTTCTAGAATACGGGTTCAGCTTCGAAATCCCAAGCCGTTCTGGCTGTTTTCCCCGACCAGCTTATTGCTTGCTGTCGAAAGTATACTGTTCAATATGACAGCAGGGTCGACGCTACATTTTTCCGTTCCAATAAACTGCTGCCATCGCACCCCTTATTTTTTTGCCCTACGCATCCGCTAGTACAAAGTCAAGTGACAGAAGCCACATAGCTGATTGGTCCAGCCAGTATTCAGCTTTCACAGCGCTGTCAAGGATGACCAGGATCAAGGTCTCATTAGAGCTTCCTCTCTGTTTGCAGGGTGAGCGTGTGTAAGCAAAAGGAGATAGAAAAGAAAAGAAAAGAAGATTTGTTTTGGGGGGACAAGGCGCGAAGGGGTGGGGAGGGAAGAAGGAAGGTAGAAGAGGGAGAGGGGTGTGGAGGAAGGGAGCCGACATATGCACCACAGTCACTGTGTCCACAGTCCCACTCGACAGGAACACCACGCGACGGTTTTATGGGCCATTAGTTTTCTGCGCTTTTCTAAGCTCGAAGCACTCCGTTCGTTTTCCAAGAAGTCGAAGCTTGTTGCAATTAAGTAGAAAATCGAATTCTCGCAGCTCTGGCTGGGCTGTCGTGCTTTCCGTGAATTCTTTTCTTTTCCCTTACCAGCACTCTCTTCGTGAGCAGACGCCGGTCTTGTGAATTGCCACGCTAAAAGCGCGAAGGCCGTTGCGTCGCCTTTCTTCCACTCTATTTCTCCCTTTGACCCGGCGGAAGAATTGTAACGAGTAATTTCAGTAACTCGTTACTGGAAAAGTAATGAGATTACATTACAAATTACATATTCAAAAAGTAACGGATTATTTACTAAATTACAAGAAAAGCGATTAATTTCAAGTAACGCCCTTACTTGTAACGGATTAGTCTGGTTTTGACCCCAGCTTACTCAAAACACATGTATGTTATCCGTTACCGTTTTAAAAATGTAACGAGCACACTACTAAGTTACCAGTAACTCCATTACTCGTAAAGTCGGGGTCACACTGTTTATACGTCATACAAAAGACAGTCTACATATGGATTCGAAAGCGAGTCACAGCGAGATCCGTACTTCGAATGCCGCATGGCAATGAGATCAAGGGGAAAACTGGGCACGCGGCATTTGAACCACAGATACTGCAATGACTCGTGTTTGCAGACTGGCTTTTGTATGATGTATATGAGCGGTGTGACCCCGGCCTAACGCGTTATCGCCAACACTGGTATTTAGTTAGTTTCTTCTTCAGTAACGTGTAAGTACATGTAGGGTCAGGCTAAAGCACATCGATATGCTTGCGTTTGTCTTGAGTAGCGTCAAATGCGCCAGTGCACAAGGTCCGTGTCTCGGGCGGCCCTTGGAAGCGAACCTATCGGTGTGCAGTCGTGTATCACTACTGCGTGGTGCACGTTAAAGACCCCAGGCTAGCGGTTGTACCGCACTGGCTAAATTTGCTCATCTACAGCTTAGAGACAAGTCGCCAGTTGTATAAACATATATACAAACACAACACAATACGGAACGCAAGTTCGTCTGCTTCTTTTGCTGGGGTTATGGGGACGTCAAAACGCCTAGCTCTGATTGGCTCTGGTTGAAGGATAGTGGGTAGACCTCAATGCAGCTTGATTTGAGGTCTACCCACTATGCTTCCATAAGAACCAATCAGAGCTCGAAGTCTTTCTGACGTCACCACGACCCCTGCAAATGAAGCAGACGAACTTGCTCTCCGCATTGGAAGGGAATGGCGGCGGAGCACTGCCTCGTTGCGGGTGTCCTTCGCGTTTCCGTAACAATGGTTGGGATGTACTTGTCAAAAAACCCTTTATCGAGCGGCTTTAGTTCAGGCGACAGCGGCGCGCCCCAAACTTGAGTGGCATTCCGTGGAACCATAATGAGCCAATATGAAGTCAGCGGGAGTCCTCTGCTGTCCAAACCGGAAGACATCTGCCTCAAGCCCGCTCTCTCGGTTTGGGTCACCGCGCACATTAATAACGCCCACATTCACCGCGAGGATTCGCTTGGAATGTCATTACGCCTGGAGAAGCCGAGCAAGTCGTTTAGAACAGCTCCTGTTCACGCTGCGATGAAGCGCTATGGACGCTACGAGCCATTTCGGCCAATCCAGCGCTGTGAAAGTACCACGTGACCAGGCTTCCCCGGTCGTTGCTGCGCCCCTCTCGATGGTGACGTGTCACTCACACACGGACGTGTACACGTTATTGAAACAAAGTGACTGAATGCCGTTACTCATAAACTACTCACTCAAAAAGTAACCTGGCCTTGAAAGTAAGGTGTGTGTGTGTGTTTTTTTTTAAATCTCTACTCCGAATGTAGCAGTATACAGTTTAACACGTAGTATAACATGAAGCGGTATAGTCGCTTCCAACTGCCTCTAAAACGCATACCACTACTTCTCCAGTATTTGTTGTCGTTAACAACTCCTCGCATTTTTAGCGCGTTCATTCGTTCATAGCGTTTACCTTGTCGTGAAAATTTCATGCGTGAGCTGGGGTGAGAATTAGGTTGGACAGTACTTGTGCACGTTCTCCTTCAGAAGTAACAGAGTACCATCACCCTTACATCATCAAAAAGTAACGAAAACATGCTTACCGGTTCCTTCTCTTAGAATGAAACCGGGTCGGTACTTGGTTAACGCGAATAGTAACTATACTCGGCGTCACACCCAGGAAAAGAAACGAAGTTTTGCGCATTATTCATACGTGCCAGAACTAGCTCTTACAAAATTTGGTTGTTGGAGGAAGAAACGATGCTCATTTTGCGTTTGAAACACGTACGTCTTGGGGAACCAACACAAAACTTACCAAAGATGCACCTACATATATCTTAATTCAACACTCGAAGGGGAAAAACTAGTAACGCTTAGCGAAAACAGTAACTAGGTACGAGTAGCGAGTTGCGCGTAACGCGCCTTACGTGCAAGTTTGCTCGCACGGGATCGGATTGGCTGGGACATGGCTCGCAGCGTCGGCTGCGCTCCGCCGGGAAACTGGCACGGCGTATGGAAATTCTCGGTTTCGCGAAGTTCTTCCCGCCGTCGTACAATCTCGCGCGTTGACATGTGACTTCCCCACGAAGGAACCCCAAGTAGGCAAAGAGTGGAGCGTGGCAGGCGCACTCAATTTTCGAGAAGCTGTCCAAAGATCTCGGCAATTTATGCACGCCCACGATTTCCCACGTGGCGCGTGGAGGGGAAAATATAACTGCAGGTTATGTTCAGAGAAGATCATGCGCGCCTGTCCGGACGTATGATTTGTTTTTGTTCATTTCTTTATATGTTACTCCTCAACATGTGTAAGGAACGTAATCAAAAACGATTTTGCGAAAAAACATAATATTTAGAGAGAATAACAAATTTGAGTGCGTCGGAACAGCATATTCGATTTTTGAAGTTTTCGTTTAGTATGCCATGTTTGGTGACACCTACTACGCAAACTACAAATATCAGAAATATCAAATATTTTTCACTTATAGTAAGTCATGGGAACTACAGTGTCATATAGGTACAGCATTGGGAAATTTATATACTTCGCGTCAAAAATGCGCGAACACGGCTCATTCGACGTTTTTTCACTTGATTTCTGAGCCGTTATCGTCAAAAAATTAACAGCTACAATATTAAAAGTTATATAATGTATTGTTTTTAAAACGTGCTTTAGAATGATATATATATACCATTGCTTTATCTTAGACATTGCATTTGTTGTGTCGCTCCAAACTTGTTCTAAATTACACAGTTAAATATTTCAAGAGGGAAAAAAACAAAAAAAACATCGATTCTTTTGAAATTTGTAGTGATAGTTCTCCACCATACCCTTGTGTTTATTCATAAAAATTTTGTTGCATCATTTTGTTTCCTTCAAAGTTACAGCGCTGCTAAATGTACCTTCCACGCTGACATTTTTGCGCAAAGCCACAAACGAGATTATCTTTTGATTCCGTGTATTTTATGACTAGATATAATTCTGTGCTGTATACGGGTTTGGGCCCAAGTTTAAATATTTTACTAATTATTACAAGACCCTCGTTGCTCGTCCATTTTATTAATTTAACAAATAATCCTGTTTTGTCCTTTAAAGTGACAAGTTGAATGAGCTTTAGCTGAACTATTTCCATAAAAGCGGAACAAAAATTTGTAATCGCTACTACAACATTTTTTACCGAAATTTGTAAAAAAAAAAGTCGGTAAAGTGGTGGAAATTATATGCGAATATTTATACCTATATTCGCGATGAAGTGGAAATGCTTGAGCCACCAAGCTTGTTACTGCTATTCATGACGGTTGTACGTCCGGCTGACCAAGGTAAGCCTGCGACTTCATTGGCACTTTCAGCAAGACGTCCGTTAAGATTAAAAATACTTTGGAACATTTATTCGAGTAAAATCAAAATATGAAATTTAAAAAAGTAAAAAAAAAGAGTAAATATATTGAGCGCGCTAGTTGCCCGCGTTGGCATAAAGCTGTTACCTTTTAACGCATCATGGGTCATATATGGAACACACCGGTTAAGAATACATAAGATATTGCAGCTATGGCTTGTGCTCAAACTGCATGCGGATCCAGATACGGCACATACCTCCGCTTTGTGTGCCAAGCTACTAGTGCCATCTATCGGTGGCGTTTTCAACTGACAGCCGCATTGTTTCGGATTCCGAATCTTCCGTGCGCGTGGGTTCGTTCTGTGAAAGTTCATCGCACATACGGTAAGTTCTTGTCATGTGACTTATTTCAGTAACTCAGAAGTTGTTTCTAACCTGTTAAGGAAATTCTATGGCAAGGGACCACCTGGAAATGGAAATGAAAGCGAGGACAGTGAGCTGTCTGATGTTGGCAACGACCTTTACGTGCCACCAGGGAAAGAAACTGTACCCCTGCATGACCTTTCGTCATCTGATACAGAATCGGTCGATGATCCTGAGCTCCTGCCATCCCCAAGAATCAAAAAGCAGAAGACTAACACCCCAACTTGGAAAGAAAAAACATCCGTCTATGATCCTGCGGCCGTGAAGTTTTCCGGTGATACCACACTTCCACGAGAAGTTACTGAACTCGACACACCTCTTCAATACTTCAGATATTTTATTACACCTGAGATTGTGGACCACATAGTCGATCAGACAAACCTGTACTCAGTACAGTGTGAGCCAAACAAGCCAGTGTGTGCAACTGGAGCAGAACTTGAACAGTTCATTGGAACAATTCTCTACATGTCCATTGTGAAGCTCCCAGCGACGAGACTATTGGAGCAGTAACATCGGGCAGCATGCTATTTCGGACATTCTATCGTGCAACCGTTGGGAGGAGCTCAAGCGGTTCCTCCATGTCAACGACAACACCACATTTGTCCCCATTGGTCACCCATCTCACGACAAGCTGCACAAAATCAGACCGCTTTTGGGCATGCTGAACGCGCGGCTGCACGTGATTCCAAAAGAGGAGTATCTTGCGGTAGATGAGCAAATAATTCCGACAAAATCAAGATCATCAGTTCAACAGTATAACGCCAAAAAACTTCACAAGTGGGGATACAAGGCATTTGTACTGAGTGGAATATCGGGATTCAGTTATGACATTGAAGTGTTTGCTGGCGCTCAGAACAACACCGTACCGGTTGGATGTCCAGACCTCGGCGCTAGCAGCAACGTAGTCTTGCGACTGTGCAAGACTGTTCCTGAGCAAAAGAACCACAATTTTTTTGACAACTGGTTCACCAGTGTGCCACTTGCAGTTCAACTTGCCAAGAAGGGCTCAATTGCTTCCTTTAGGAACAGTGAGAGCAAACAGATTGCCTGGGTGCAAGCTACCAAGTCCATGTTTTGCCCCTCTTTAAACCAGACTGATGAATTCCTCTAAGCACTCATATTTATGACAATAATTCGAACGATTGTGAGATAATCGGTCAACTCCGAATGTGGTAGTTGTATGTAAATTTAATATGTGGGTTGAAACCGTCTGCGAAATTAATAAATTCAAGAAGATTTTCCTCTCCATTATTCAAAATTACAAACATATCGTCGCCAAAACGTTATAAAAAATTGGTTTGAGTGGAAATGAGTTTAGGAGACGTGCCTCTACAACTGTCATGTAAATGTTTGCTCAAGACGGAGTAAAACGTGATCCCATCGCTGCGAAATGAATCTGTACGTACTGGTTGTTCATAAATGTGAAATCATTAAGTTCCAACGTTAAATGCATGAAAATATTTCAAACATTCTTACTCAGAGTTAGTTCAGTGTCATCAACGCTATCTAGAACAGTTTGTACTCCTTTATCATGTGGTATATTTGTGTATAATGAGACTACGTCTATTTTTACTAGTAATATTTCGGTTAACAGAAAATCTATTCGCGCACCATTAATTAAATTAAGAAAATGGGAAGAATATTTCACGAATGACGCGGCGTTAGCAGCGGTACTTTTAATTCGTTCAACAATAAACTCTGAAATGTGTTCTGCGTTTGTACCTATTTCTGAACTAATGGGTCTGCCTGGGTGATCTGACTTGTGTACTTTCATTAGCATATAAAAATGTAGGGGTCTAGGATATTCTTGTAGGAGATAATTAAAAATATCCTTGTCTACTTGTAAATTTTCTAGTAGAATTTTTAATTATTTTTAGAGCGAAAGTGTTGGAAACGAATCCGACGACGAGAATAGAACAGAATCTAAAGGCGTGCCTTCCGGCCGAGGAACAGCTTCTGAACCAAACTCGGAAGAAAAGGGCCGAGGAATGCGGACGCATCTTCACATGGGCTTCCCGAAAAAATTATGTTTTGTCCGGAAATTCACGTTTCTGTGCGAGGAAAGGCTGTAATATACAGCGTTAGCAAAGATTGTCTACTGAAGAGACTCTTTTAGTTTGAACCTACGAGGTGCCTCACTAAGCCTCGTCGGGCCTGGCTCGACTAGGGTGCTGAGCCGGGCTCGCTCGGTGCGGCCGCCCCATTAGGCCTAATCGGTTAAGCCATGCCCCGTGGGACCGCCGCGTCTGTGGCGGAAGAGAACGCAAGATGGAAGTAATTTTGCCGGAACCTCACGTGTTCGGTCCCATTACCGGATACGACCTGAACAAGATGGCTTCTGGCTTCATAAATCCCGCAACGCCGCCCCTCTCGACAGATGGCATTCAAGAAACTGCCTCGGAAGGGCAAGCAGACACGCTACCCGGCAACAGGTGAATACAAGTTCTGCATAGAAAGAAGATAGAGAAGAAAGAAATTCATGTCCTGCAGAAAGAAGATCGCGGGCCTACCGGTGCAGCAACGGAGGTCAAGAGGAAAAAGGCGAGGAAACAGTTTCGGCTTCCCAGCCTAAGAGAATTCAAGCACAAGATTATTCTGAAGCCACGCAAGACGGCGGTCGATTTGAAAGGCTGCCGGGACCAGATCGGCGAAGCGGTGCAGAACTCGCTCCAGAGGGGTCTTTCGCTGCAGAGCTTAGTCGTCCGATTGCTCGAAGAGCAAAAAACACCATTATGGTGTGTACGTACACGTGGGACGAAGCCGAAGCGCTGGCGAATATTCGAAGTCTGCTATTTCTCGTACGGGCAACTCGGCGTTGAGCCCCACCACGTCTCCCCGAAGGACGAGGCATGCCGCGGCGTCATTCATAGGATCCGGCCGGAGCTGTCCAACGCACAGACCAGACAGAAGACCATGGCCCCAGGACACGAAATACCCAACGCTAGGAGGCTGAGGAGGTCCCAGACGACCCTCGTCACCGTCGCCGGCACCATGGTTCACGGTGACGTTCGACTGGCTGGAGACGCCCTGCTTCCTACAGACCTTTGCATCGCTTATCACCCGGACGAAAAATGTTGAGTCACTGAGCTGTGGACACATGCGTAGCGTCTGATGTGACGCACAACAGAGCAACAGCGCATTCTCAGAAGGCGTTCCACAGCCCGGCAGACAAATATGGCAGCGTACAGGAGGCAATTTTTGCAAAGGTCTACACAAGAAGATGAATTCAACCTGTTTTAACTGCGTATGAGGCCGGCCACCGGACGGGAATGTCTAGCAAACCGACGGGGTATTCGTGCGTGATGTGCGGAGCCGCTCAAGCAGGGGAGGGACACGCGCGTGTCTCGAAGTGTGCCCTTCGCGAGGGGTGCACAAAACCTACGACAACCGCTACCCGGGAAAAGTTTTTTCAAGGCAAAGAAACCGACTGAGAGAAATGGACGGAACCGCTCGAGGCGCCGAAACGGGAAGCAGCTGGGTGCGCTGGCCGCCGGAGGAGCGGAACGGCTCCTGGCTGCGCGCGCACTCCCGCAGCGGATCAGCTATAAATGCAAAATAAATTAATCAAACCCGGCGCCGCCGCCTAGAGAAAAAAAAATAAGAGGAAGCTCCAGAAAGGCAGAAAGAAACGCAACGGGAATCAAAGACCTACGGCGCGGAACAGGAGGAACTTGGACCCGGGAAACCGGGACAAGCGGCCCGAACTGCAAACAAATGGGAACCATATACCACCGCGACCAAGGAAAACCCGCCACCGAAGTCGAACGGAAACGGTAAGAAGACACAAGTCCTCATGCAAGTTGCCCAGCGTAAAGGAGCGGAAGATATGGAAATGCAGAGCATTTGGTCCGGGGCCCCGCGTGTCACCCCGGACCAAATTTCGAGAAATCGGGGAGGCTGCGGTGCAACGAGCGATGCTGCCTGTCACACAGAGTTTTACGGAAAGAGTCACGCAGCTCTCTTACAAGGTGGCCGTGTTGGAGCGAAACCGGGAGATTTTGCTCAAACAGCTTGGGATACGCGGGACACGCGGGAACAAATTAACCTTCTTGGAACGTAAAATAAAACCCCTATTCCAGGAGCTAGGGGTGAAGACAAAATTGACGCCTGACAAACGGCGTAAGGTGTAATGAATAAAAGACTAATCATGCATCGCTCAAAAGAAACATATGTGCTAATCTGGCGATGGTACTGCTGGGAATGGGTCGGATGCAGGCAAGTCTCAGCCTTCGCCTGTCGCTTGAAACCGACCCTCCTGCGGTAATACTCCTGGAGGAACTTGGAGAAGAACCCGTAAAGATAAAAGACTATCGGACGGTCCGCGGAAACAAATATTTTACGACCCTCGTACACAGAACTTTCGCGGCCACGGAGAGGGACCTGGACAGGGGCGGAGTGGAGTATGGATACGTGGTGATCGTCCCGGTGAAGAAGGGAGATCGGGGTATCCACATCGCGAATGTGTAGGTGAACCCCAAGCTTCACAAGGTTAATTACAGGAATTTCTTGAGAAACGCAGTGCGGGCGGCCGGCAAGGAACCTTTCGTCATCGCGAGGGACTTCAATGCCCTGCACCCAAAATGGCTATACAAGTTCTTCACGCCGAAGGGACGCAAACTCTTTGAAGGAATCAATTAAGAACGCTTAACGCTTCTCTCGGAACATGACCAGCCTACCAGGATGGGGACTAGCACGTGAAGGGATACGTGTCCGAACCTCACGCTGTTGAGGAACGTGGGGAGTGCCGACTGGCTGAACCTCGTAGAACAGCTTGGGAGCGACCACTCGCGGAGGACCATGCGGTCGACCGCGCCAGGAAGACCTGGTATGGGGTTTCTTACTCTGTATGGGCGATAGCCTCGGTACGGATCGGTTGTGACGACTCCTATTGACACTGATAGATCCGAGTAAGACTAAACGTGTTACGGACAATCGAATAGCTGAACTGATTTGCAAGTTACCCGGTGATCCGGAGCAAATCATGGACCAACTCGCACGCAAAATGTTTGTGCCTTGAACGCGCGGGGGCAACTATAGAATATGTAGGACGCGGGAACTCCAATCTAGATAAGCCGGTATCGGTGGTGGAATTCGAATACGAATTTGGGGCCATGAAAAGACCACCGCGCCGGAGGCGGACACTACCACGGCCAAACAACTCCATAGCTTGGATGACTGCGACCTTAAGAAGCTCGTTGATCATTTTAAACGAGCACTACTAGGCTAGAGGTGTGACACCAGCTTGATTGAAAACCGCCGACATTCGCTTTATTCCCATGTCCAAAAAAGACTTGGGTCTAGATAATATTCCACCCATTTCCCTCACATCATGCGTGGACAAAGCTTTTGATAGGGTCATAAACACTAGGCTCATGAGGTACCTCAAGAATGAAGATCTCATGCCCTGTACGCAATTTGGATTTGGTCCTCATACCTCGACAGAGGACATCCTCTTATAAATTTACAAAGACATTTTGGGGAAATCTTCCAGGGGGCAAACACGATGTATTCTCGCCCTTGATTTAAAGGGGGCTTTTGATAATGTATCGTATGCCAGCGTACTCAGAGACCTGAAGGAAACACACTGCAGTGAAATAACGTTTGAATACGAACGAAGCTTACTAACTGAAGGGAAGGCTACTCTAACCTAAGGGAGCACGAATTATGATAGCTTAGAGCTAAGCTCAAGGGCGACAGCCTCGAGAGGCTGAATCTGGCGCTGCGGGGTTAGCCGGAGGCGCTGGGGGCGGTTTCCGGTGTGGAGCACGCCATCTACGCCGACGACATCGCCCTGTGGTGCCGGGAGGGGAGCAACTCGGAAATTAAAGAAAGACTACAGGCGGCTGCCAAAGTTGTAGAAGACTATGTTGAGGAGTGTGGACTACAGTGTGCACCAGAGAAGTCTGAGCTGCTTGTCTTCAGGAACCCTTATAAGAGTGTGCCGGAACATATCGAAGCTTCGGTGGGCGGCAAACGGGTTTTTAAGTCCACGGAGATCTGTATCCTCGGCCAACTCATTTGACAAGGCAGGGCCAAGTGATTCATCGACCAACTTGATACTATGACTACCCAGGTCTGTGGCAGAATCAGGAATAGTAGAAGGGGTATCAAGAAGAAAGAAGCCATACAACTGGTTCAGACTTTTATTATCTCTAGGATCAATTACGTCACACCATACTTGTGTTTAGTAAAGCGGAACGGAAGATAATCGATGTTCTGATTAGAAGAGCCTACAAAACTGCGCTGGGCCTTCCCGAGAGGACAGCAACCAAAAAATTACAAAAGTTAAGAGTAGATAAGCTTCCCAAAGCACACTTCGTGGCTCAGCTAAAGAGGTTGGCGTCCACGACGAACGGGGGGCGTAGCTCATGGATAAACTCGAGCTGGTGGTTCCAGAAGGAACGCATACGGGTACTGACCCCGACCATCAGCTGTAGGCAGAAATAAGGAAAATAATTGTTAGTCGTATCCCGAGAAACGTGCATCCAGGAAGAGATGACGGCAGAAGAAAGGCCAGATCTGAAGCGCTGTCTGGGACATGGGATCACAAAGATGGAACGCACTATGTTGATAGTTCCGGCCCAGTGCACGGACCCGCCGCAATCGCAGCGGCGGACGCCCAGGGGCGTGTACTAAGATTAGCTTCGGTCAAAATAGACTCGCCTGGGCAGGCTGAGGCAGCGGCGATTGCGTTGGTGGTCGATCGTAACCCCAAGGCAACAGTCATCTCTAACTCACAAAAAGCCTGCAGATATTTCGTTCGCGGGGTGGCGTGCGCCGTCGCTGGTAGAATACTTAATGTGGCAGGTGGTGCATCTGGTCTGGTGGCCACGCCGGTAGCACTGGGAATGAGGCAGGAAATGCTGCGGCACGAGGTTGTATTCTCCGGGACTCGTCTCAGCCGGGCGGTCAAATGAACCCGGACATCTCGTTTAACGAGGCACTCAAAGCGCGAAAGCTATACAGACGCGTCTTCGCGCGCCCGTGCGCTAGGGACTCGGGAAAGGAGAAGAATGGACTTGGAGCAGGCTACAGACGGGCACCTTTGCGACCCCCGCCAAGTTGCACCATTGATACCCCGACCGGTAAACTATGGGAAACTGCCCCTTCCATGGTGAACCCTGCGCGGATGTGCATCGCATTATTTGGAGGTGCAAGAAGATCCCTGGTCAGGCTCCACTGACGGAGCCTTCTACTCAAGAGTGGGAAGCGGGGCTGCAGAGCGACGTCATCGGTGTGCAAAAGCGGCTGGTGACCCGCGCGCCGCAGGCCCAAGGCGCAATCGGAGCCCTGGAATGAGGGCATATATTCACTCTCTATACCTCTGACTCACCCTTTCCTTCCCTATTCTTTCCTGTGATGACCAATTAAAACTTTTTCAACAACTCCTGAACCATTCCCGTCTTGACCAACAGGTCTTCCTCTACTAAGTTCCATCTTTCTTTTGGGTATGCCTTGAGATTCAAGAGATCTAAGGCTAGAGTGACATTAATCAAGCAAGTGGTTAACCAGAATTTTTTTAAATGATTAGCTAATGTAGCTATACCCTCTCTACTTAAATGTAGCCCACCAAAAGAAGACAAAAACGCTGAGGGGTTTTATAAAACGAACGGTGATTTAAAAAGACTACGTTTTTGTAAATAAAGAAAACCTCTCAGGAAAAAAAAATTAAATTCAAACATTTTCGGGTTAATCCAGTGGACGTAGCAATGTCCCCGAGGTCTAAAGTTACCCTCCAATCGGGGAGGAACGCTCGAAATAACTATAGTCACGTCTGGACTTTTAAGACGAATTTGTGAAAGAAGGATTATTAAATAAAATGGCGCACTGGAAGGGCGGTAAAAGGCACAGATCATATTTGCCCCCCAATCTGTCAAACAAATTGAGTTGACGTGACTCGGCAAGCTCTCTACGATAGCGTAAAAGTCACGGATGACACCTGCAGATTTTGAAGCAACCGTCGGGCCACTACCTTAAAAAATGAGAAGAGGGTGTAAATACTTTATAATGGATGTTCCAAAGAAGGCCACGTTAGGCATCTCGAAAAGGGCAGGGGCATCTCGCAAGGCCATGATCATGCGAGGGACTGACCTGGAAGAAAACAAGCACTTTCGAGTAATAAAATTCATACTTGACGGTGACAGCGCAGGGAAAACCACTCTCACACCATACACTCAGGAAGACAAGCACACGCGCTGAACTTAAAACTCTTGTGTTGTAAGTTCAGCGCGTGTGCTTGTCTTTCTGAGTGTATGGTGTGAGAGTGGTTTTCCCTGTATCACCGTCAAATATGGTTCACAAACTCGCCCAAGCATCCATCCTCTCAAATAAAATTCAACCCAAAATATGCCCTTTAAGGTAAATGTCTTGTGTGGTGATCGAGGATAAGGCACGAAACGTTTGGGAACCTGACAGGTCCTTCCTCATTCCGTTAAAAACCTCAATGAGCTTCTCTTTCATCAGTATAAAATCGTCACGTGAAGGAAAAGAACTATGAAAAAAATACTTACGACGTGAAAAATATATACTAAATAAATATCTCGCTTATGGGTTTTCCATTATAGAACTAAAACGCAAAACACCTCAATAAATTGTTTAACAAATTAATAAATATTTTTCTAGGTAAAACCAGTTTTCGGACATGTGGTTGGTGTAAAGCCAACAATACCTGGTATCATAGTTTGTGCATGATTGCCGAAAATATTCAATCGTGTCGTATTAAACGATCAAACGAAAAACAAAAAGAGAAGAAAACAAAAAAAATGTGCGGTACCGATTATGCGATTTATATTAAATAATAAGAAAAAAGACGGTAGTGTTCCTTTAGAAATGTTTAGGCCCTTCGGTTGTTGAGAATTAAGTTTGTAAATTGATTGTGATTTCTTATTTTTCCGGTCTCTGGTAGCTCTATACCCACTTTGAAGTATAATAAAACTAAACTAAGAAACTTCATTATGTTTCTTAGAGTTAAAGTGACGAGAAACTGATCCGGGAACAAGTGTACGAATGTGACTTTTACGTAGATTCATACGTTTTCGTACAGTTGTTTCAGTTTCTCCTGTATATTGAATTAAACTTTTTTTACATTGAATCAAATAAACGTCACTTTTTAATTACAATTAAATGTGTAGTTTATTTTCCAAATAAAGTTCTTTGTTGTACTACGAATGGAGTCCAGCAAGCAATAAATCTAAACATAAATTACAGCGATTAATAAGTTACATCTTACGCAAACGGAGGTGGACCGTGCAATGTCCAAAAGAGTCTCTAGATTGTCTAAACGTATCCATAGAATTACGTGGTCGTTTAAACGCGATACCATGCGGCTGAGTAACTGCAGTTTCTGATACACAAGCGAACACCAAAAGAGGTGGCGCGAAAATCACACAAAATAAGCTTAGCTCAGAACGGTCTCTCCACGAAGATAAACGAGCACACGAGATACGAGGAATATTCGGGAAACCTGTAGTCATACGTCTTGCTGGGATAACAACGGCAAGCCTATGTTAAACCCGAGCACAGAATATTTTCTTAGTTCTCGTATTTATTTTTATATGTATATATCACGGGGCATTTTCATTTTCCTACGCGGTCGCCAAAGAGGATATATTTTACAGATATTCAGGTAAATAAACAGTACGTGATCGAGTGGAACGAATTATGCAAAGCCACTGACAGACAAACTTTGGCGGCGCCGGGACTCGATATCCGTTCGGGTATATGTATATATATATGCATAAATCTCTTCGATATCCTTCTAGATGTCAGGAAAGGAGGGATATTCTGGTCTGAATTTCATATTGATTACACTTTCAATCTACCATCGAGCTGAAAAGGGGCATAACAGTCGTAGCGAGCGCTCCAAGTGGCCAAAAAATGTCAACTTTGAGCACATTCTGCTACCGGTTAGTGGATACCCTTACAAAAATATCTATCCACCTTCTTCTGAATTCCTATAGAAACTAGTTTGTGCAGGCTATAGATATTCTGAAGGAAATGTTTCCACTTTTCTATCCACTGTATATAGCTTTTTGGCCGCTTTTCTTTTTTGTAGACTTTCTATAGAACTTAGTGTATGGATATTAGATAGAAATTGTATAGAACTTGCATAAAAACAGAAATAAATTTTAACACCGTTTCAATCCCCTTTCTAATAACAACATAACAACAGATCTGTTTTTTCGCGAAAAAAAAAGTTTGAATATTCATTTTAGGTTTGTCATGGGGGGGGGGGATACATCCATGGGAAGATGCACTCGCCACTTGCCGTGTGCACATACGCAGACATCACAAATATGCACGCCACGGAGCACTCGTAACACTAGTAATTTGTTGACTACTCCACCGCTATATATACGCTACACTTGAAAGGCAATCACTTGAACCATGACCATTCCAAAAGTTGCAAATATTGCAGGTAGCTTGCTTTTTTTCGCAGATGATTTATAGAAAATGGGGTTTATAAGGGTGGGTGAACTGCATCTCCAATTATAAAGCATTGCAAGTGGCGATAATTATCTGACAGTCGAAAAAAGCAGCCTCCGCTAGGAAGCTCCAACTCGGTGTGATACCGCTTCTCCGCACTACATCTTATTTCTATCGATTCTAGTCCATAGGAATTCTATAGAGATATGGTGACAGAAAGTCTATTGAGACGTGGTGAAAGAAATTTTATAGCATCGCCTGTACTCGATATACTTCGGTTGAAAGAAAGCCTGCGTGACTGGATAGGAAGTTGAACGACTCGTTTCAGAATGGATACGATGTCAACAAACTGCCTGAGATGTTTTTGTGAGAGGAGGGAGAGATGGATGAATACGGATGAACCCATTGAATCGGGTGGCAGCTTGAGCCATCCAGTGGGTGTTTTTATTTTCATTCTAACAACTATAGTTACAGACAGGGTTAGAACGGCAGGAACACCTTTCAGTTATTCCGCTTTCGGCGCGAGTTTCCTACCTTCGATACCGCTTCGGCGTCTCGCGAGTGTTCAGCGTGCACGCGCAGCCAAAAGCACGAAGAAAGGCACGAAGCACGTGCTGGAGGCTGAGCGCCGGAAACAAACGCCCTGCCGTTCTCATCTTGCTGTGACTACATGGTACTTATCTTTATACCGTGTGTTTGTTTTCAGCCAATACTTTCAAACCTTTCAACCAATAGGGTGTTTGAGAAAAAAAAAGCTATTTTCAGAAACAAACTACCAACCATGGCGGACGTCAAAGATTGCGACAAAAACAATATTCTAATTAGCTAAATAGTTCACTAAACTTCACTGATTAACTTTGTAATTATTGCAAATAAATATATGGTGTCAGTTAGAAAGTTGTTCCGTTTCATTTAAAACCCCTAAATTAATCAATTATAGCAACCTCTTATAAGTTTATTTCCACTAATTAAAAGTTAATTGGTACGTCTTAGTAATATTATTGATCAAATTAGTATGGTTTCAGCAATACCTGACGTACACCATGGGTGGCTGTTTGTTCCCGAAAAGAATTTTTTTTCTCAAGCGCCTTATTGGTAAGAATTTTCTTAAAGTCTACGCAGAAACATACGGCATAAAAAATAATTAACGTCCGACCGAATGATCGGACAAAAGCTCTGCTTCACGCTTTCGCTAAAGACACTGGATGATGGGAAAGTCACGCCATTACCTTCCATGCCTGCTAGCAGGAAACAAGCAGATACTAACATACAGACGACCAAAACCTCGCAAGGCGATCGACTGATCGGTCCCTGTTACCATGGCGATCGTCATTTTGTTCCTTTCAAATGTTCGATGCCTCCAAAAGGGCCGTTCTAAAGCAGTCGTGCCAAGATCGCCATGAAGCGTCATCGTACTGGAAGCGTTTCTCCCAAAAGTAAGCGTCTTTGGCACTGCGTATGCAGTCAACTTATCAATCGCGCTTATCTCCACGTGTCTCTTAAAATGATATTGCTCTTCTTGCGTATTTCAAAACAGGAAAATTATAATTCACTGCCATCAAGCACCAGAGACCGCATTTGTTGGCGGTTCGAAAATGTACGCTTTGCTTTGCTAGTGTGTGGATAGAAAAATTTCGGTATACAAGAAACGTCTCCATGGAGCTACCCGTCACCAGCGAATTTAGATCGCCTCATCAAGAATGGAGTGGTCAATGAAAAATAGCTCATTCCATGAACCAAAATGGCGGCCATACGGGGAGCTTGGCGCTACTTTAATGCAAGATCTAGTTACTTTAGCTTCCGCAAGGCACAAGGTCGCTATCCAGTAACTGGTAAACCCTACAGATAAAAATATATATATATATATTGTGGAGACGAGAAAACGAACACCAGTTCTCACGGTGTTCAAGCTCCGACCGCCTCCGCGTGCCCGCTCGCCCCCGGTCGTCGGTCCTCTTTATTCTCGTCTTTTTCCGTTCCCCACACATTCCCCCCCTTGGGGGGAAGGGAGCGTTTGGTTACAACACTCCAGTTTGGTTTTGATGGCAGCGATGGCCGCCTGCAGGAAGCGGTCGCCCTCCTTGAAGAGGAAGTGGTCGTCGATGAGCTGCTGCTGCGTCTTCTTGCCCATGCCGGTCAGTGGGTAGTAGGTGGCCTTCAGCTCGCCCTCCAGCATGCGCAGAGTCGAGCTCACTTTCTCCTCCATCTCGCGGTATTGGGCCTCCGTCAGGCACGGGTTGAAAGGGTAGCCCTGCAACGAGCGTCCGCAGCGCACGCCGGTGGAAACGACGAACTGGTCGTCGGGGGTCCACGTTGCCCAAGGTGCTGAGGTCTCCGAAGTCCGTGAGCGGGTGCTTGTCGGTCGCCTTGAAGCCGCCGTGGTAGTCCTCGATCACCGGGTTGAACAGGCCGGCGAATAGTGTGTACGACTCGGCATCCGGGGCGCACAGGCCGACGTCGCTGTCGAGGTTCTCCACGCCGGACGGTATGATGTCGACCAAGGGGGCTCCCATGGCGGTTTTGCGAGTCTTGAGCTTTTCGAAGATGAACGGAGGACCGTACGATGATACTGGGACTCCGAACGGTATCTGACGTGCGGTCCAAAGGACCTTTGAGAGGGCGCGAATCGGAGAGCTTGGGGCGGCGCGACGGCTGGCGGGAAGGACGGTGGAAGCAGACTCTGGCTTTTGGCACTCTGAGCTTCGACTGAAAAGTGTTGACTCTCGACGCCTGCGCTAGAACGGGAGACGTTCAGTGTGGTCCTGGTGTTAACGTTCACTCGGATGCGCGATCCACTCATGGCTACGGCGTTCGCAGAGATGTGCTTGGCTGCTCGAGAAGGACTCTGCCGGCCACTGCTCTCCCTGCGGCTCTACAGCGACTGTGCCTGTCCGCTGGGATCCGCACTTTCGGCGTCCTCGGAATCCCATGGTCTGAGCACGTCCGGTGTCCTATACCGCGTTCGGGGCCGTTGGCTTGCTGAATGAGGCAGGAGGGAGGGGGCAGGGAGGCGGATTAAAACTCGTCAATGATGACATCTTCGTGTGCGTGTGCTGCCTGATTAGGCGCCTTAAGCCTCTCGGGGCACGATCTCGACACGACGATGAGCGCCGCCTCGACGTCGGCGGATGTTAGCGGCCGAGTTGCTGCCGATGCGTTGTTCTCTTGTCGTTGGCGAAGCTCGGTGTGGAGGGCCCCGTGTAGATGACTCTCCCCGCTATCATGGGCACGTGGCACAGGGCGCATAACCCGGCACGCTCTTCGTCGGTGTAGGTCGACGGTGTGTCCTCTGCGCACCGCTCATTCAGGGTGCGTCCCTGGAATGGTGCTGGGACGTCGGCCGGCGCCAGTCCTTGTGGGACCTGTGGCTGTCGGTCCCAGCGCCGGCGGGAAGCGAACCCCACGAGGCTGTGATGCTCCATGATGCACCACGTCGCAGCCT
The DNA here is from genome assembly GCA_037355805.1 of Ixodes ricinus. Taxonomy (NCBI): domain Eukaryota; kingdom Metazoa; phylum Arthropoda; class Arachnida; order Ixodida; family Ixodidae; genus Ixodes; species Ixodes ricinus. The sequence continues at coordinate 30,671 of JAZHYW010007934.1, read as the reverse complement.
CATGGGTTCGGGGGCGTCGCCGTGGGTGCTGAGGAGGCGGCCGATGGCCGAGACTGCGGCTGCCGGGGGAGCGCGACCGATGGTAAGACGACCGCCGCGGGGGTGGGTTGCGTGGCCGTGACCACGGTCGGTCTGGCGGCATGGCTGCAGGTAGTCAAGGTCAAGAAGAGGCAGAATTAGACAAGATGGAGACGACGTTACTGAACTCTCAACACTCTTCGCCACGTTCAATAAAAGGTTTCAAGTCATTGATGTTAACAGGTCCGACGCGTGCGCCGGTTATGGGGCACCGTAATCGATATGCGAGGCGTGTAATTCGCGTCTCGACCACGAATGGCCTTTCCCATCATTTGGCGAGCGAAGCGGAAAATCCTTGGCTGGCGTTACTGAGTGGGTGAATGCGTTGGAGAACTAGATCTCCGACAGAAAATTCGACGTTTCTCCGACATCTATTTTATTGGGTTCGTTGTCGTGATTGGGCTAGTTCGATATTCACCCGGGTCATTGTCACTGTATTTCGGATATTATCGCACAGTCTTTGCGCAAACCTTGAGTGTGATTGGCGCGGGCGAGCATCTGGCGCAAGCTCTATAGTGTTTTCCATGGGTACTCTTAGCTCCCGACCAAAATTCAATCGTGCCGGTGTGAATCCCGTGGTTCGGTTTTCTGTGGTATGGGTAGCAAAGGCCATCTCTGGGATATAAGAGTCCCAGTCGCGGTGTTCGTTAGTGTACAAAATTAGCATTGCCCGGAGGTTGCGATTTACTCTTTCAGTGATATTGGCCTGGGGTGATAAGGGGAAGTACAACTATGTTGGATACCGAGAATTTCACAACAATTTTCAAATACAGCCCTATTGGAAAACCCCAATATGAACAGCGTATTATGGATATTGGGAAACAATATCTTTTTATTGTATTACAATAAAATATGGATAGTGTATTGGAACACATTACATTTATTGTATTGTATTACAATAAGGGTTTGTTATGGGATTCCAATATCCATAATATGCTAAAAACATTGGAATCCCATACCCCTATTGGAAAACCCCAATATCAACAGCGTATTATGGATATTGGAAAACAATATATTTTTATTGTATTGCAATACGATATGGACAGTGTATTGGAAAACATTACATTTATTGTATTGTGTTACAATAAGGGTTTGTTATGGGATTCCAATATCCATAATACGCTAAAAACACTGGAATCCCATACCGTATAAACCCTTATTGGATCCCCATGCGTCGTATGGGGATCCAATAAGGGTTGTGATTCCAGTGTACTTAGCATATTATGGATATTGGAATCCAACATATTATATCGGCTACCAATAAAACTATATACGAGTTGGAATATCTCATTCAGCACGACATTTCTTTGCAACGCAGTCTCTCCTTGTGTGTATTTCTGAGTGATACAATAAAAAAAATGTTGCTGTTTTCGATTTTCAAATTATGAATAAAGAAGCAAAACACTGGGCTTATCCATACCAAATATATTTAACACATTCCTAAACTGGAGGATCTGGCATTTACTGCAAAAGAAAGTTAATTGTTTAGGACCCTCATTCAAAAACTTGATGTTTGAAAACAGAATGTGAAATCCTCACGTTTTAATGAAAACAGCACCTGCTAGCTGCAGCCATATAGAAACTGCAAGATAAAAATTTGTGATTAGTTCGCGACAAGTAGCAATCCTTCACTAAGCCGGATAGATTCAAAATTATGTCTGCGTTGATTGCGGAAAAATAAGCTTCAATGCCATTGCCACGGGTCATTCTGAGCTCGGTCAATTAAATATAAGTATCCGCTCGTCTGGCTTCACTATTCCTGCTTCGCACCAAACTAGAGTATCTGGAATGCTCACCTTTGAGGAAAAACGAACTGGTGCTTGCTTGCTTGTATGCCGTGGAAACTGGAAGAGAGATTTGCGATTAGTTGCGTCCAAGTAGCAGTTACTTTGAGTAGCCACGTAAAGTACACTAAGTCGGAAAGATTCAAAATTACATGCACGGGACATAGATATCCTCTTGCGACATAACTGGGCACACGTCAATGTCGCCCGCGTGTATTACAGAAAAATAAGCTTCAATGCAGGAGCCTCCAGTCGTTCTGAGCTCCGTCAATTAAAAATGCCCTACAGCTTGTCTGGCTTCAGTATTGCTGCTTCGGGAATCTGGAGTTCTCACCTTTGAGGAAAAACAAACTGGCACCTGCTGGCTCTTAGGCCGTGGAAACTGCCAGAAAGATTTGCGATTAGTTGCGTCCAAGTACCAATCTCTTTGACCAGCCACCTACAGCACACTAAGCCGGATAAATTCAAAATTAAATGTGCGTGACATAATATGCCTCTCGTGACCAAACTGGGCACATGTTTTGTCGCCTACAGCAATACTGAAGCCACACAAGCGGTGTATTGCAGCAAAACAAGCTTCAGTGAAAGCTTCCCCAGTCGTTCTGAGCTCCGTCAATTAAATATGCCGTACCGCTTGTCTGGCTTCAGTATTGCTGCTTCAGAGCAATCTAGAAAATCTATAATCCTCACCTTTGAAGGAGAATGAACTCGCACCAGCTGCCTTGTGGGCCATGGAAACTGCAAGAAAGATTTGTGATTAGTTGCGTCCAAGTAGCAATTTCTTTGAGTAGCAGCCACTTACAGCACACTAAGCTGCATAAATTCAAAATTACATGCGCGTGACATAATATGCCTCTTGCGATAAAACTGGACACACGTCGACAAATGTGTTGTCCACGTGTATTGCAGCAAAACAAGCTTCAATGAAAGCGTCCCCAGTCGTTCTGAGCTCCGTCAATTAAATATGCCCTACAGCTTGTCTGGCTTCAGTATTGCTGCTTCAGAGCAAACTAGAAAATCTGGAATCCTCACCTTTGAACGAGAACGAACTGGCGCCTGCTTGCTTGTGGGCCGTGGAAACTGCAAGAGAGATTTGCGATTAGTTACGCACAAGTAACAATTTTTTCGAGTAGCCGCCTACAGCACACTCAAAATTACATGCACGGGACATAGATGCCTCATGCGACGGAACCCCCTTCATCCTTGTTTTCCGTTAACTCTGCTCACCTTCGCCGCTTGCCTCCAATTTCTGTGCTACATCTCTAATCTCGATTCCCTGGTTCCCAAAGGCCATGCCATGGCTTGTGCCAGGCACAGATCTGTCGGCTCCGCGACCGTCACTATATTGGCAAGGACGCCGCGGTACCTGGGCGCTTGATGTGTTGTTTTAATATTTTGAGCATGGCTGAAAACAGGTGGATGGGTGTCTGGTATGCCCTTTGCTTATTTGCAGATTGTTCCGAAAACAGGGGTAGACGCTTCTGCGATCTGGGCGCATGCTCGGTATTTTACAATAGTTGAAATTGAACTCTGCAGGAATCTTAAAACATAACAAACAGAATGTGGATGCCAAAAAGCATAGCAAATGAAACACCCACCATTTATCTATTTTCGTTTCTTGTCCGCAAGAAGCTGTCGTATATGTAGCCTCCCTTGCTTAAGCCGCTCCTCCCTAGTGTCCCGGTTGGGTCTCGTCCTGATGAATCGTTGGTGGAGACCTGAGGTGCGGTCAACAACCTAACTAATTAAAACTAATTCTGCGAAAGACTTCTATTTCCGAGTTACATTGCAAAACTTAATAAAAAGCAACCCTCGAAAATTCTGGAAATCTATTTTACCAGGCAGCACGACTTCAAACTCGTTTATAATTAACGACGTAACTACCATGGACGCGCTGACAATTGCTACAGCGTTCAATACATACTTTCAGTCAGTATTTACAGTTGATAATTTCGAAGTTCCTCCTTTTACTCATGTTTCGCAGTCTGCGGTTGACGACATAGATGTGAACGATCGGGGTGTACTAAACCTGATTTTGAAGTTAGATACTAAAAAAGTCCTGGTCCTGATGACATTCCTAATTCATTTATTGTCCGGTACTCCCTTTGGTGCAGTCGGTGTCTCACGGTTATTTTTCAGAAATCACTGTCAACGGCCACAGTTCCTTCATCTTCGAAACTCGTAAAAATCATTCCCGTATACAAATCTGGCAACTCACAATCACTGTCAAACTACAGACCAATTTCTATAACGTCACATTCATGCAAATTATTGGAACATATAGTCTACAGGCATGTAATGGAGTTTCTCGAAACTAACAATATTTTATGCGATTTCCAACATGGTTTTCGACGCGGTTATAGTACTATGACACAACTAACAGAATTTGTTCATGATATTGGTCAGTCTCTTGATATCGGTAATCAAGTTGATGCAATATTTATAGATTTGTCAAAGGCTTTCGACACAGTTCCTCATCCTAAACTTCTACACAAGCTTAACCTAATTCTAAATAATCATCACCTGGTCAACTGGATATCCAGTTTTCTTTCTCGTCGGTCACAGTTTGTCTACTTTAACTCATCCATATCTAGTACAGTTGACGTATCATCAGGTGTTCCACAAGGATCAGTTCTTGGACCGCTACTCTTTCTGTTATACATCAATGATTTGCCACGCTATATTTCCACTAAGATACGACTTTACGCTGACGACTGCGTACTATATCACGTGATAAACTCATCCGATGACCATATAACTCTTAACAATTCTCTTGTGAATTTTTGTACGTAGTGTAAAACCTGGCAATTGAACCTGAACTTTCGTAAAACCGGTTTTATGACCTTTTCTAGGCGTTCATCACCTTCTGTGTTTAATTATTCATTTGACGGGTTATGCCTAGAAAGAGGTTTTGAATATAAATATGTTGGCCTCCTTTTCACGCCAGATTTATCTTGGTCTAAGCACATTAATACGACATGTAACAAATCTCTTAAAAGACTTGGATACCTGCGGCGTACCTTACGTGTGGCACCTCAAGATACTAAGCTTTTAACTTTTTAAAACTTTGATTCGCCCAATCCTCGAATACGGTTCTATTATTTCGTTTCCCTACGAACAGTCCGATATAAATAAAGTCGAATCAGTTCAAAAGAAATCGGTACGTTTTATTTGTCGTCGGTATGACAGAAACGTTTCTCCTTCTTCTAACCTTTCCGTGTTAGGTTTAAGACTTCTTTCTGAGCGTCGTGGTATTGAGCGCCTAAAGTCTTTGCATTTCATGATTAACTCATCACGTCTTGACTCTTTAGATAGCTACATAAAGTTTCTCAAGCCAACTGCAACTAGGAGCCACCACGAATTAAACATTTTACCTTTTCATCCTCGTACTGATATGTTTAAATACAGTTTTTTTTCCTCACACCATTGAACGCTGGAATTTGTTACCAGGAAACATCCGATCACTACAACCAGATGAATTTCTGTGTGCAGCTGACAGTGGTCCATAGTGATGTCTGGACCGTCTGTGTAGAACTCCCACTCTTGCCATAGCCCCACTGGGGCAGCAATATGTATAAATAAAAAATAAAAAATAAAATGAAATTATCAGATTAGACTTTTTTGAGACAGAGCCATATACTTGCTGAGAGGAAGTACACCCAAACGAATCTCAGGCATATCATTTATAGACCGACACGCTGTTTACAAACCAGCCCGCGTTTGCCCACACCAGGTGTGGGCACCGCGCGTGCGCGGAAACCGAATTCGCGTGAAGGGAAACGTCTGCGCATGCGCAGTGCCGTCGGCAGCGCCTCCGCAGTTGCGTGACGTCAGGGCCGCGTGTCGGTCTATAGTGCATTTTAAATTGAGAGGCCTGATGTAAAATGAGACGTCAATACTGACGCACCCCTTTGCGACCCTAAAATTTTGAAGGCGTTGTCCCCCTCGCTAGGGGGACAAGGCACATGAATCCCGCCATGTGGATGAAATTTTTACCTTAACATCCCGACTCAATGCCCATCCCCGAATATTCGTGAATTAACATTTTTAGAAAACTTTTTTTTTTCAGAAAACATAGTCATTGATTTTCCCTACAAGGCCTGAACCAAGCATACTCGTACCGTGGCTTGTTTGCTCCGTGCTGCCCCCGAGTTAACTCAGGCTGACAATCTTTTGTTTTTTTTCAAATGGAACTTACATCTTTAGTTTCGGTTTCACTTGTTGAGGCAGGTGGATACTTTTGTAAAGCCTCCTCCTTATGTGCTTCTGAGTCAACATTTTTACAATGGCTAACCCCTGGGCTTTGATTTTGCGCTCCTTGACAAATGCTGAAACTCATATAGGCGGGCAATAGCTCGCCTTGAAAATACTTGCTCTTGGTGGCCGAGAACAAACTCGTGTTCCAGATTGGCAGTCACTTGCCGCTCAAGAATTGCTGCACACATCCGAAAGAACCCAGTCTTAGTCTAATAGAGATGCTTTGGCCGGACAGAGACACAAAAGCCTGACACGAGACCACTAGGACGACAGGAAATAGAGTGTCTGTGAGGAATGAAACACACAGCTCAGATAGGCATCAATGACTCACCTTGAAAACACTTGCCATGAGCGGCAAAGAGCAAACTTAGCAAACTTCTGGCCTTGATTGACTGGTGCTTGCCACCAAGACCTGCATGTATAAGAAAGAACCCAGTTTTAGTCAAACTTGGGTGTTTTTGCAGAAGAGAGACAACAAAATACTAATGCAAGACCACTACACATAAGAAATGGCATCCAAGAGGAATGGAACACTAAAGGCAATAGCTCACCGAAATACTTGTCTGGTGGCCGAGAACAAACTCGTGTTCCTGATTGGCAGCCATTTGCTGCGAAGAATACCTGCACATATCCTAAGGACCCAGTCTTAGTCTAACACAGATGCTTTGACCGGACAGAGGCACAAAAGTCTGATACAAACCACAAAAAGCAGGAAATAGTGTTTGCGAGAGATAAGAACAGACCCAGGTGGAGAGGCTCGTTCTCTTTCACCTTAGTCTCATAGTGTAGCTCATTTTGCTAAAACAATGCATATTTGCTAAAAAAAGTATAAGATATATTTTGCCTCATTTAGCAGAGTTTACTGCCAAGGGTACCTGCACATCAGAACAAATCAGACTTAGTCACAGTTTTTTTTTTCTTTTGATGAGCGACAACAGAATCCTAAACGGGTGATGAAACAAAATATGAGCCCAGCAAGACAGGCTAGCTTGCCTTGATGCCAGTACAGTGCCTCGGCCGACAAATGAGGTTCTATTATTGGTCACTTGTCAGATTTGGTGGGAATAGTAAAGTAAATGAAAATAAATCAACTCTCTTGCAGCCACCAGCTGCAAACGAAATTCATATACCTCGATAAACGACCTGGAAATAAAATTGTATGGTGGTTGAGTGGTTTAAAGAGGTACTCCGGCGGTTTTCTGAGCTACCTCAACTAACCATATTTTCCGACTCCCTGGCCATTACCCTTTCCTGTATGCTATTTAGTATCACGAAATTCATAACAGTGATTGTGAAATCGGCAAATGAAAATGATGCAAAAACCAACATTTAAATATACTCGCACTTCTCAGTGCCGTGACGTCAGTGGCGGGCAGGCTTGCCAGTAGAGCAAGCAGTCTAAAGAACAGAATATGCCAAACATTTGTTCCGTGCTGGAGCGCGGGTACTGGAGCGTAGCTTCCAAAGCATTCATTTGACACCACGAAACTGCTTGGAATCAGTTGGGAACAAATTCTACAGTCCAAAGAGTGAACCCCTGCCTTCCACTGACGTCACTTTTTCGTTGCTGCGAGTAGAGACTTTCAGTTTGAAAAACACGGTGAGGACTAAAACTGTAAATTCGAAAACCTTCGCGAAAAAAATATATTTTGACATAATATTTGGGATTACATTTTAACGATGTTTGTTGGCGAGCTTAGCAAAATTTCAAGAAAATCGGAGACCGTGAAGAAATCGCCGGAGTATCCCTTTAAGGTGTCAAATTTGAAACTTACAGACTGTGTAGTTCCAGCTTTAGTCCTCCTGGTGTATATTTTTATCCTTATTAATTATATTTAAATTGTTTTTTTTTCAATTTTTGAGGCACAAGCACATAATTTATACGCTAATTCATCTTTAGAAGCGTGTTAATTATACTCCACGGCTTCCTAGTGCTCTAATAAGTTCTCAGTAAAAGCGGCTTTCAATTTTTTTTGTTGCTCTGGCTGTTGTTAGTTTTTACACCTTTAAAATGCTGACAACTCGACACAAAAGTAATAAAAAATGTGTTTTAAATGTGATGAAGATCAGCATTTTCAAGTTGTACCCCTGCTTCATGCCCCGATCATGCCCCCATACCATAGCTGAGTGCAGTGACGAATGGTCCCAGGTGCTGGGACCCGACCGTATATGACTTTATGGTGTGGCGCGACTCATGCAGCCCCTATGCTTCGTGATGGAGCCAGTGAGCGAGGTGCGACCTGCTAGAGCTGTGCAAGCCATAGCTTTACAGCCTGAGGAAGGTAGGAAGATGCCCCTCCCTTTGCATAGCTTGCAATAGCTCGCCAAGAAGCTATTGCAAACACTAAGGAGCCACAGAGTGTGAATAAAAGCACTTCTGAATGTGAATTAGTGTGTAAATTATGCGTATATACGTTAAAACTTTAAAAAAGCATATATATATATATGTAGTAAAAAAGGCAAAAAAAAACGTTTTCAGGTGGGTTTGAACCCAGAGCTCCACTGGCCTTGATTTCAGTTCCCTAAGGCCCGCTTCAGACGGGGTAACTTTTCCAGCAATTTTGAGGTTGCTGGCGGGTTGTTTCCTAGGTTTCCCTAGATCAACACGAATTGCTGAGATCGGGTTCAGCTCTAAATGGACGAGCAACTCTAACAACTCGGAGAAGTTTGAAGCGGCAGCAGCCAATCAAGGATACAATATTTTCACGTGACACCGCCGTGGTGGTGATGATGACAGCGAAAGACTTGGTTCTGGTTTGAAATGGATCGCTTTTGGAAATAAACCTTTTCAGAAAGATGAGTTAGTATTCTCAATGCCATTCAAAGATATAAAAACACGTTTTTAGCGTGCAGTTGTGCGTCTAAATAGTGCAAGAAAAATCAACTTGAATGATGATGATGGCAAGTCGTAGCAATTCGGTTGCTGCGTGTGAACGCGGGTGGCCCGTGTTCACACGCAGCAACCGGATTGCTACGACTTGCCATTATCATCATGAAATTTTATTTGTCTTGCAGTATTTAGATGACAGTTATGTATAAAAAAACATGTTTTTATATCTTTTAATTGTGCTGAGAATACTAACTTATTCTTTTAAACGGTTTATTTCCAAAAACGATCTATAGGCTCCTTGCACTGACGTCACATCGTATACTTTTGATCACCAAGTAAAAGGAGGAGAGGGAAGCTGCTTTTGTAAGAATTTTGAGTGACAGGTTAATCTTCTATAATCTTCTGGGAGGAGAATAGCGACGCCTGTGCAAATCCGAGAGGCACAAAGGAGGATCCTGATAAGAGGGGAGATCATTCTTCCCCTTTTCTCTGGAGGGCATCAAAAATGACGTCATGTGGAAGCCACGTATTTCAAACCAAAACCAAGTTTTCAGTTGTCATCATCACCACCACAGGAGTGTCACGTGAAAATATCATGAACCTGATTGGCTGCTGCCGCTTCAAACGTCTCCGAGTTGTCCAGTTGCCGTCCATTTCGAGCTGGACCAGATCTCAGCAATTCGAGTCGATCTAGGGAAAGCTAGGGAACGACCCGCCAGCAACCCCGAAATTGCTGGAAAAGTGGCCTCGTCTGGAAATGGGCCCAAGACACTCTATTGTCTGGTACAGAGACCATTTAGGAACGTTCGGGTGTTTAAACGCTGTAGTACCCTTTTAAAACAACAACAACAAAAACAACAAAAAAAAACATTTCAGAGGGAGAGTTAAGGAAAGGGAATGTACCATTATGTTCACTGAAGTTCGGTGACAAGACTCGGGACTCGAACAGGAATGCCGTTATCCTTGGTGTGACCCCATTAGACTGTCTTGCTGCCTCTGCTGGGGTTTATCTAACTGAAGTACCTGTACGAAAAGTAGAAGAAACACATGTGCATAACACACTCACAAGAAAATTTGTCAACATGCAAAATGACCCATGGAGAAAATTATGCGACAAAGTTTTCGGCCATGTTCGCCGAGTCACCTCTCGTGGCCAATGTTTCATTGCAACTTTAATTGCAGTGAACTGTTATGGGTATATTACAAACAAAGTGCAATTTGGTTTTGTATGAAACTACAACACTCAAAACGGCACTCTAAACAGTATGTTGAGGTACCTCTGAACGAATTCCAGGGTTTCATGTTGCCTCCTACAGATACCTGATGTTGAACATGAAATATCTGGACCAATGAGTGAGCAAACAGTGACTTCGAACTAGTCTCAAGCACCAATGACATGTCGACAAGGAGTGCAATGTGTAGAAGGTCAGCTAGAAGTGTGCAGCCAAGATGAAAAAGCAAGATATAACGATATCAGAATAAGATAACATCAAAAAGCCTCCGTTGTAGTGAGACAATCTAGGCACAGTAAACAGTCAACCGACGTACAGCCGCGATTCACTTCACGTTTATTAAGGTAAAACATTGCCAAAAAAAAAATAAGCGTGCATTTTTCTTTAACATTATTTGCTTTGCGCAGCCGATAGCAGGGCAGTCGCGCGGCGTCACAAAAATCTGACTCACTCGCTAGCGTTTCTCAACTTCGTTCGGCGTCAGTCGGCACCATAGATCAGTGGTCGGCACTCATGGTCAACCCGGGAGGAAAAAGTACGAGATGAGAGCCGAGCGCCGATCGCGACTTTCCTAAGGAGAAGCTCCGGTAACACTTCGGCGACTCGTCAGCTTCAAACAACGCCTCTTCGAACGAGCCCGCGAATCCAATGCGTCGAACTGTCGCGGCAGAAAGCACGCCGGAAGGAATAAGGGGCTGGAGGCTGAGTATCCGAAAGAGACGCAGCGCTGGTTTCTACGTCTATTTCGCACATGAGATAACAAGAGAGCAAAGCTAGCCGAGTGTGAACACTGACTGACGTTACATTGGAGTACACGCAGTCGAAATGGCACCTGCAACAGAGCAGCACAGCTAGAGGCTTTCAACAGCGGACACGAGCGTTCAAATAAGCTGCGATTTCAAAACTTCATGTCTCTTTTCTGCCCTTCGGTGTTTACTTTGATCCGTGTATACCGAATCACTCAATGCTGCAAGTAATAAAGTCGTGTATACGTACCTTTCGAAGCGATTGAAAGTGCGTTGGTTTCGCTTGGAGCCCACAAGCAAAAAGCGCGACGAACTGTAAATCCCTCGATCGCGCCGGGTGCCGGGTCGCGCGACCGTCGCCGACCGACGCCTAACCAGTGCCCGGTTACTCCCATAGACCCAATGGAGTCGATTTCTGGGTAAACTGGGCGCTCAGCAGCGCTTCCGTGGTCGGAGGCGCTCATTACTGCAACGAATCGGCGACCCATTGCTCTATAGATAGATTGCGAAACTAAAATAAGAAACACTAATTATGTTTATAAATTAGAGTGCTAACGTTTTAATTATGACATTTGACGCTGTCGAGCTAGCTTCAGCGGCTTCCTAGCCGTTTGCGAAGGCGAAGCCGTTCAAAATCCAACATGGCGCAGACGTTCCGCCGTGCCCTGCAGCTGCTCCCTACCGCGGTACCGCCGGTATCGCGGTAGGTTTTGGTTGGAAATTTACGCTTCGCGCGTGCCATGCCTCTTGTTATGGCAAAGAACTGTAAGTTCTGCTTCCCTACCTTGTGTCCAGCAGTTGACAGTCTGTTACTTGTCGTCGGCGTCTTCCAGGGAATCGAAACAGATGCAGCATTTTTCGCACTCGTTGACACATTTATTCAGTCATTTGCATGACAAAGAAAAACAATTTACACTGTCACTTTGAACAAGCGTTGCTATGCGGAAAAAAAATAATAATGCGCGCAGTATCTACGTCAGCAAGAGGTGCTACAGTGAAGATAAAATGTGCGACACTGTTAGCGCGAACACGACATGGCGATTTTTCACGAGGTTTCGTAAACTCAAATGCAACTATGGCCCGAGAATATCTGTTTTCGCGATTGAACAACACAATACAGTCATGTCTCGCTAACATGGTCGATCGTTTCGGTCACGCCACTATACAAGTCATATTTTCGGGGTCTGACGTTAAATGAAGAAACCCGGAGTTGGGAACGAAATGGGTAAATACATTGTTTTTTATTGCGGTCTCTGTAAAGATAAACGCAAAAAAGGGGGAAAAAACAAAAGGAAAAATATTAGTGTTACAAAACAGACTAGTAAAGCTCTTCGGTTATAGAATTTATCCAGAACTTCACCACTCTCAGATGGGACAATGGTGACTGACAATGGTTAAAATTTTCAGGGGTTTCCAGCCTGAATAATTTGCAGTTTTTTCCCTAAGAGTTGCAGATGACAAAAATGAAGAACATATATGCCACCTTCATTGCTTCTTATTTGAGATCTTGGCATTGATTCATGATTATGGATGACTCACATTGTGGAGAATTGTTTTGGGGACTGAAGATGTCCATATTAAAGAGAAACTATTGTGAAAGCAAACAGAAATTTTTGTTTCTGTGGCATGAAAACACAATAATTTTAATGATTAAAACGCGCAACAAGACGACGGACACAGAAGAAGACACAGACACAGCGCTACTTACAACTGAACTTTATTTCCGCTGCAGCTCGGTATATATTATCGGCAACAACACAAACCACTTTGGAAAGATATACAGATACACATCGTAAAAATCATCATAAAAAATAATAAAAAGGCCAACAACTTGTCTGAAGTTTTTTCTTTTTTATGATAATTTTTTATGTGTATCTGTTTATATTTCCAAACTTGTTTGTGTTGTTGCCAGTAATATATACCGAGCTGCAGTGGAAAGAAAGCTCAGTTGTAAGAAGCGCTGTGTCTTCTTCTGTGTCCGTCGTCTTGTTGCGCATTTTAATCATTATGAATCACCAACTTTCTACCCTCGTCAATAATAATTATAATTTCTGATATGTGTTATATAGAAGCAAACCCAGCGTGAAGTAAATATGCAGCCCTGCCGGAGAATTGTACGCAAACCGCACTATTGGTGTGGTATGTCTAAAAATATATTGAAATGGCTGTTGGTGGTGGAATCTCAAATACCAACCGAACGTACATTATGATAAAATATCAATTGTTCAACCTGTGTAATAAGACAACGCAAACTTTAGTGGGTCAGCTATTGTCCAGCAAAACTTGAGTTCTCAAAGAGTGAAACTCTCTAAGTAGTTTGAATTCTAGCTGCCAAAGTTCCTGGTATCACTGGTTGGAAGCAACCGATTTCACCCCTCACTCGCTACCCCCCCCCCTCCAAAAAAAAAAAAAGCTGCTTAAATGTTTTTGGTTACCAGCAGGCTAACAACTTGTCTGAACAAAGTGGATGCTCAGAGGCTTCTGCTAGTCTATGATTTTGCTACATAAATATCATGCAAGGAGCAACCTGCTGATGCAGTGGACAACATTGTCTCTCAAGGGCTCAAGAAGCACAGCCAAAAGATTTCATGCCCAGGTGAAAGCTCGTGTCATTCTGACTGGTCCATGCAAATGAAAAGTTAGTACAATGCATTGTTATTTGGGCAAACTTATTTGTTGCTCACTTACAGACCTGAACCAAAATTTTTAGACATATTCCTTAACACTATGTAGACCTTGCTGTCTGTAGACCAGTTGGGTATTTCTCATTTCTCTTGGCCTCTTGATGAACTTCCGATACCTGTCACTTGTGCCGTCAAGTTGAACCATGAGTTGAACCAGGTTTTCTTGGTGTGGCCACCGAGATGCTATAATGCCCATGGGGTGAACCAGCCACTTCATTGTTCTTTCTCATTTTTGCTGTCTGTGTGTTCTCTATCTTCTCAGGATCTGCACAGGACAATGTAAGAATGCATTAGTTGTCTCGTCTCGTCTCAACACATACACTTGCAGAACAGAAACAGGGCTACGAAACATTCCATAGGGCTGTTCCTACTATCCTTTTATTTTTGTTATCACCCTATTTGCCCCATCCATTCTCGTTTTACATTACAGTTCACCGTAGATTAGACTGCATAGATCACTATGGCAGAACCTAGCATGCTGATGGTTACATATTCAGCTTGATAGGTTGGCCAGCAATCAAGTGCACTTCACAAAAAAATAACCACGGACACTACCTCTTTGTTTATTGGGGTTCCCTGTCCCTGATGCTTGTTGGAGTGATTTTCATGCCTTGAGAATCTGTATGGATATACAAAAAACAACAACAGATAATGCAAATGTTGCTATTTTATGTGCAACAAACAAGAAAAAAATGCCTAACGTGAGTTTTAATTGTTTTGAGGGGAGTGCGTCGGTAGGTGTAAAAACTTGCGAAAGGATTACACACAGAAAGACGGATAGCACATCTCGCGATCAAGCTCTGCTGTCTGCATTCTGCCCCTTTTTGCGTAAATCTTTCGAGATTTTAAAAGTGCCTTCCAAAGTTAAATTATTTTACTATTCAGCTTTCTAATAATTTCTGAAAGAAATAAAACGTGGCAAACTAGTCGCAGGGCTGTAAAAAAAATCTACACAAGATACATTAATAAAAACGGGCAGATATTATAAGATATGAACTCTGAATTATTATAAAACTGGGAGAAGAATATTTATATATTGACTACAATTTACTCGACGGGGATCTACACTGCTGTGCACGAAATCGAAGAGAGGTAGAAGAGGTGATATTTCGCCAACAGTCGACAGATCACAAAATATTTGCAGGACGGTCTTCATCCACAAAACCGTGCTAAGAACGCTCGCCAAAATCTGTGCATCGGAATGAAATCACGGTGACATTTTGTAAATTTCAAAAATGAAACGATATATTCAATCACCTAAAAGAGTACAAAACCCTCAGATGGTGCAATTTGTGGCTGGAAGATCAGCTTAGGAAAAGTTTCAATTGGGGTGAAAACTTTCAAACTCAACGTCGTCAGTTGGGATCCGAACGAACGGGTTCTTCATGTCCCCGACGCTACTTGGGCACCACTTTGCGTAACCGCACGAATGAAGTAGCTTAAAGACACGAAAAGCTTTCCACTCGCCCGAAAGTGCGAGGCTCGCGCATTGCGATGAAGGAGGCGCCGACGCTTGACGCACCGAAGGCAAGCGAAAGCGCAAAAGCACCGAGCAGACCCACGGACGCCTCCACAACGGTCCACCGGTTTCAGAACGCGCAGAGCGAAAGCGCGCATGCGCACGGACAGCAGTTTCGTTTTAGAAACGCAAAAAACAGAAAAAGACAAAATTTCGAGAGTGTGATATTGACACGAACTTTAAAAAAATATGTCATATTTTTAAGACTACGTAATTTGTATTTAGTGAAATAATATGCAGTCATAACTAGAGCTGAATGAAGTTTGATTCATTATTGTTTTGTTTAGTTTTTAGTAATGAGCGCCTCCGACCACGCAAGCGCTGCTGTACACCTCTATGGTGGCGCCATCCGTGTTCCGGCCGCGCAACTCGCTCTGTGTCCGGAGGTTGGCCTAACCGACGCCCGCCCGCTGCGCAGTGCGCATCAGTGCGCATGCTCAGCGCAGCGGCTCGGCCAGGCTTGACGGCTCTCTCGCTCTCTCGGCCTCTCGGCCGCTCTGCCGGCTTGCTCCCTTCGAACTTTTCGAACTGCCTCCGGAGCGCGCGCGCGGGTTGACCATGGAAGCTTATCTTCTCAAAAAACGAGGCTGTAACGTATCGTCTGATGGCGCAAATGCACGTATTTTTCACGTCGTTTTTGATACAGTGTGTGAATCTTGCGGAACAGGCGACGAAGAGTGGCGGGTGAAATGTGCTCGCATGTTGTCGTGGATTTTGTGTACGACGTAGGATTACCCAGAAAGGTGGGTCAATATCGATAAATGTGCGCGTAACAAGCAACGACATGCACGTGACCTGTCGAACCTATTCACCCTCATTATTTTATCGTGCGAAGCGACATTGTCACGTATCGCGTTCGATTTGGGTCCCAACACCGATAGTTTTTTTGTTTTTGTATTGCGATGTTGTGTTGCAACATCGAATTGTTTCGCGGTACTTTGGGTTTATCATTTGGCGATCAACTTTTGTTGCATTACAACAACTGCAATAAACATTTGGTGGAAAACGATCACTCCAATAAGCACGTCGTTATTGGGCTTTTCCATTGAAAGGTAGGTCGCGGGTGTTCCAGCTAGTTATTCTGTATGGTTTGGTGGTTGTCTAGCATTTCAAGCGCGCGAGGCTGTGCGTACTGTGTGCCGTACCAACAGCTGTACATACCTGCACTGTCGATCAATGTTAATGTGTTCGCAACGCAGAACGTTTGTGTTCCGTGTGTATCCACACCCAATATCTTTCTCTCGCGTATTGCCGTATGTTAACTCGTGCTGTTTTACAATATCATTCACGCGATGTCGTATATGTGGGCATACCGATATTCACATGTTGCTTCACGAAAGCTCAATATCGTGTTACGTTTCCTCTTAGTCCGCGGTGTATGTCGACGTAATTCATGTTGGAAACTTGGAACTGATATCATATTGTATTCTCCTTTGGGCCCGTGGTCGACGACCGATATTTATATATCGTGTGGCCGTACAGTATGTCCATGTCGGTCACCAATATGCACGCGACGTCGTATTCTATTCCGATAACCGCGCGTTATATCGGGGTATTGTGCTCCAATATCGTGTTGTATACCAATAACCGCAAGTTATATCGGAATATTGTGCTCCAATATTCTGTTGTATACCAATAACCGTATACTATATTGGGATATTGCGCTCCGATATGAATTCCCATCGTGCGTATTGGGTTAATCGGATAACAATAAGTTTTTATTGGTTTCCATCAACTTCATTGGAATACAATATTTCCAATAAGCCGAGTTCATATTGGCCTTTTTCAATAGGGAGTGCTGGTGTAGTAGGTGGCCTGGTCTGTTAAAAGGACAACAGGATACCCAAACCGGGAAAATGTTTCTCGAAGTTTGTCCCATATCTTCTAGGACGTAAGTTGACGCAGGGGATGAAGGTCGACCCACTTGGAGAAGTGGTCGGTGACCACAAGGAGGTACCTGTTGCCTTGTGGGCTGCGTGGAAATGGGCCCATGATATCACACGCAACAATTTCCCAAGGACGATGACTCTGAACCGACTGCATGAAACCCAGGGGCTTCCCGCCTCGGGGTTTTGCTGTCTGGCATTGAGGACAGCTGCGGGCATAACGCAAGACATCGCGGTTCATTCGAGGCCAAGTTGCAATGCGGCGGAGCTTTTGGTAGGTTTTTGTCCCATCACTGTGACCTGCCAGGACACTGTCATGAAAGTAACTTATAAAAGTACGTCGTGATATTTTCGGCACGACTACGCGAAATGGCGACGTGGTAGGGTCACCCTCATCTGCTTGAGGTATGTATCGAAGTAAAAGGCCATCGTTACTCTGAACGTAGGTGTCTGTGGGTGCATCAGTCATGTCCTGTCCCCTGGAACTGGGTTGATTTAACCGCGTAGATATCTGCTGGCACAGATCGTCTGCTCGCTGGGCTCTGAGCAGCTGTTCCCGGGTCACGACTACACCCCAGGAAAGTTCCTCGTTTGTAACAGCGACCAACTCCGTCGCTTCTTCCTTTTCCTGGGGTGGAAGGGGGCGCGAGACAAGGCGTCCGCCGTAATGTTGGATTTGCCAGGCCGATACTCAATGAAGAAATTGTATCCCTGTAGGGTGAGAGCCCATCGAGCTGGACGTCCTGCTGGGTTTTTAAGATTTTTGAGCCAGGTCAACGCTTGGTGGTCCGTCTGAATTGTAAAGGTGGCTCCGTCAAGGTGCATATCGAACTTCTTTAGGGCAAATATTATCAGGGGCGAAGCTCCTTAGGGGCTAGCCATGTCCGTATGTCCGTCCGCCGTCCGCCGCCGTAGGCCGGCGTCGGGTGCTCGTGCTTCTGCTCGTGAGATCACGTGCTCACGAGCACGTGAGCACATGCTCACGTGCTCGTGTAGGGCAAAAAAAAATTGGAAAAAAAAAAGATGAAAAAAAATTATGAAAAAAGAAAAAAGAAGAAAAAAAAGAGTAGGGGGTTCTGAGATGCCATCCCATCTGTCTGCTTAAAAAAAGAAAAAGAAGAAAACCACACATTCTCCTACTGCCATGAGTGAAAAGGACCGAAAAGCTCGGCATGCAGCGCCTCAGCGTCTACGTAGACAGCAAGCTGCTCCGGAGACCAGGGCGCGAGAAGCTGCTGCACAGCGTCAAAAACGCCAAGCGGACCCGGAGTTGAGAGCTCGGGAAGCGGCGGCAAAGCGTCAACGCCGACAGCAAGCACCAATACCTATGACCAAAATCAGTATCATCAGCACCACCCGAGCTTCGCCCCAATCAACATCATTCACCACGTGGAGATGCGGTCATTTTATTGCTAGGCATTCCTTTTCGGTGACGGTATAGTTACGCACCGCTGCCGACAGTGTGTGGCTCGCAAATGCAACGGGTCGTAAGGCCCCATTATGTTCCTGTAGAAGCACTACTCCTAGTCCGTACTCGCTGGCGTCGGTTTGTAGCACAAATGTGGCATTGAGATCGGGAAGTCTGAGGGACGCTGTATCGGCAATGGCGACTGCCAGCGTTCTAAATGCTTCCTCGTGGGCTGCAGTCCAATTCCATGGAACATCCCGGCGCAGCAGCTCATGAAGAGGTCGGGCCAAATCGGCACAGTTCGATATAAATTGGCGGTAGAATCCCACCATGCCGAGATATTACTGTAGACTCTTTTTGTCCTGAGGAGTGGTAAATTCTATCATTGCTTTCAACTTCTCCTCCTGTGGATGGAGGAATCCATGCTCCACCACGAATCCAAGAAGCGCTACCCTACTTGACGCCAGCTGTACCTTCTTTGGGTTAATCGTCAGTCCTGCATCATTCATCCGCTGCAGAACAACTTGCAAATGGTTAATGTGGTCGTCCAAGGTCTTTGAAAACACCACTACGTCGTCCATGTAAGCCATTGCACAGTTAAATTTAGTATCCCCCAAGACGGTGTCCATGAGCCTCTGGAAGCTTGCGGGAGAATTAGACAGGCCAAAGGGAAGTCGATCGAATTCAAATAGGCCCCTCTGGCAAATGAAGGCCGTCTTAGGAGTGTCAGCCTTGGCGACAGGAATCTGGAAAAACCCTCTACTACAGTCAAGAGTGGTGAAAATGCTTGTCGATCCCAGTGCATACATTACGGACGAGATCGATGGGAAAGGGTATGCATCCCTTCTCTTTATCGCGTTAAGAGGTCGATAGTCCACGCATAAACGCGCTGTTCCATCTTTCTTGGGCGCCAGGACAATAAGAAAGGCCCACGGACTGTTTGAGGGGCGTACCGTTTTGGTCTCGATCATTTCTTCTAACGCGCGGTCGAGCAGCTCTCTTTTATGAACACTCAAGGGGCGCGCGTTGAATCGAATTGGTCGGGCATCCCCGGTATCGATTTGATGTTCTAGTATATTAGTCCTCCCGGGAATCTCAGTGAACATGTGAGAAAACGGCTTCAGCACTTTCGCAAGACGTTCGCGCTGAATATCTGTCCCAGAGAATGAACTCAAGGCTACACGTATATTTTGTCCTACGTCGGTGATCAGCGAAACGTCTGCATTTTGTTCAGAACGGCGTGCTTCGCCTCGTGGGAGACGCTCTGGTATTGTCTGAGGTCTCACTGGAAAGTTAAAAGGGGTTGAGTTCCAGCCATACCGGTATTCTCCCATTGCGAGGTCTAGGATGATGCCCTCTCTGGTTAGAATCCCTCCAGAATGATGCCAAAGCGAGACCTGGCAGGTCCCACAGAGAGTTGCGTGAGTCCAGCCATACCGGTATTCTCCTTCGAGGTCAGATGTGCCTCTGGTTAAAATCCCCAAGAATGATGCCACAAGCGAGACCTGGCAGGTAAGTAAGGTATTGCCGACATTTCCGTCCATCATAGGAGAGTTGCAAGCGAGCTCCCTCGCTAGCGGATATTACTTCGTTCGATGCCATACGCAACTTTTTTTGTGAGGATCGCATAGATATACTACGGTCTTTACACAATTGTTTTACAAAGTCTCCAAAAAGAGATATTGTGGCACCCGTATCTAAAAGGGCTGCAATTTTCTGCCCGGCAATGTCAACTATGATGTAAGGTTCTCTGGCTCCGTTTCTGGTTCGTCGCGTCGGATCAAGAGATGGAACAAAATCGATTGGTGCACAGAAACGAAATCGCCAAAGCAGTTTGGCGCGAATTTGTTTCCATGTCACCGCCGATGATGGCCCACTTACCCGCCGGACGCTAAACCATATTTGTAGTGCCGTCATCATCGCGATGAAGCGGGCAACCCATTGACCGGCCCGTCCTATCCACTCACTACTGGAGCGTGGTTTGGGTTTGACCTGTCGCGGGTTATTGTCCCGAGATGGGGCCACATTTTGGCGCCACGTTCGGCGCCAAAATGTGGAGACGAGAAAACGAACACCAGTTCTCGCGGTGTTCAAGCTCCGACCGCCTCCGCGTGCCCGCTCGCCCCCGGTCGTCGGTCCTCTTTATTCTCGTCTTTTTCCGTTCCCCACAATATATATATATATATAAATAGAGAGAGAGAGAGAGAGAGATAAAATGGTACGTCTTCACACTGGCTCCAACGTCAAAAATTGAAAACCTCATGTGACAGCGCGGAGGCTTTCCAATCTATCATCTTTTACGTGCGATGCGTGGCGGCGCACGTTGGTTGCGTGTTTTGGCCACGGGGAGTGGGATAGCCCGCGCGGAGATGCGCTCCGATAAAAAAAACGAAACCCAGAAACGCGTTCAAATGTTCGCATTTTTGCGGAACGCCGTAAAATGCTGCGCGTGCCTTACATCATCGTAACATGGGTGTAGTTAGTAGAGCTCGGGGTAGCCCAGCCAGATTCAAATTCAAACCATCCCTTCAAGATCAGTACTTAAGAATTTAATCACCCAAAATTAATTAAGTACCCTATAATATCGAAGCTAATAATTTTATTTCATGGGCCCTTTGACACAAACCAAGACGACATCACTTGTTTTCTGTGCGATGCTTAATTTTCGCAGGGTCGATTTTGCCCGTGTTTCCGGAAACACCCTGTTTTTGTATGTCGGGGGAGGGGGGGGTGGGGTGCTCTCCCGTCTCACCTCCTCCTAGCCACCATTAGGAGGTGAAGAGGGGGTGACAATTACCACCGATATGGTGGCGATTCTGGAAGACATCGTCGTACGTGTCGCCAATAGTTCTAGGATCTCATGTTCTCGTTTATCCTCGTAAAGAGACTGATCCGAGTTTCTTGGCAGACTGAAATAAACTTGTTTTGTGTGCTTTTCCCGCAGCTTCTTTCGTCTTCGACTTATGTCTTAAAAAACAATGCGTCCAGAACCAAAAAAAAAAGGTTATTTTTTTGGCGATTTTGTCGAAACATTTGTCCAATACACTCTCACAATCTGTTTTTTTTTTTTTTTTGGTCCACCAGGAACAGGAAAAACTTGCTTTCAGTACCGAACACAGAGCAGCATCTGCTTATGGGTTTCGTTTCTGGGTTTCGTTTTTTTTTTTTTTTATCGGAGCGCATCTTCGCGCGGGCTATCCCACTCCCCGTGGCCAAAACACGCAACCAACGTGCGCCGCCACGCATCGCACGTAAAAGATGATAGATTGGAAAGCCTCCGCAATGTCACATGAGGTTTTCAATTTTTGACGTTGGAGCCAGTGTGAAGACGTACCATTTTATCTCTCTCTCTCTCTTCTATATATATATATATATATATATATATATATATATATATATATATATAATTTGCAATTTTTCGCTAGCTCTCTTTATCTTTCCCTTTGCCTAACTTTAATACAATAAATTCAATAATCATATTCTCCCCTCTTCTTCAATATTATACGGTCAATCTTGACTGATTCATAAAAGACACACGCACCACACACACACACACACACACACACACACACACACACATATATAAAAATATATATAATACATATATATAGGACAGACGAAGCAAAGATAACGAACTACGTATGCTTCAATTAGCTTGGAGTCAAGTCAGGCTTTTTTTTAGTATGTTAAGCTCCAATTAACTATACGTAAGATTAATTGATGAACTTTTGTAATATTCAAGTACTAGTTAAGCAAAAGTTCATCAAACTAACAAAAATTGAGATGTAGGAGCGTCCTCAAAAACATCTAATTCAGTGTTGTTGTTGTTTTTTATCATCTGCCTAGAGAAATTCTCTTTCAGAAAACCTAATTTTTTTATGGGCTTCGGAAAAAATTGCGAATTATGAAACAAACGTACAGCCCTGCGCATGTGCACCTTGTATTGCAGCGTTCTCAGCCGTGGCTTGAATAAACTAGGCCAACATGCTGAATAGGGCACTGTTGATTAGGCGCTGTTAATAAATTCGCGTTTTTTTTTTCTTCATAATTCGGGCATTTTTTTTTAAGTTTAAAAAAAAACGAATTGTGTTAGAGGTTTCTTGATAAAACCACTGAATTGGATGTTTCTGAGGACGCTCTACAACTTTGTCTTTGGGACTTTAGCCCTAAAATAAATATTTCCAAAGTTCATTACTTAATCTTAATTAATTGGTTAATGGGGCAAAATACAAAAAACAAATAGCCTGCCTTGCTCCAAACAATGAACAACCTTATTCTTATTGTTCCAGCTCCAGCAGCGAGCGTGTGACCTTCGATAATGCTTCGACGTCTCGTGGGCGTCCGTCGCGAACGTGGAGTTCATGAAATATTCTGAAGGGAAAGGTCGGGCATGCATTAGGGCCGCTTGGGAACGGGGATATAGACGCGGATGTCGGAGTGGTCGCTATGCAGTTTGGCGGTCCCGATGGGCCCACATCCCTGGCGCGCCGCCTTAGTAGGCACATTGAAGCAGCAGAACAACATCACCTGCAAGGTCTGTACCTTGCTCCTGTCTAGCTTCCTTTGCAGGGAAGCGCAGGAATCGCGCATTGTATGAAACTAAATAAAGCTGAGAAGAGCTCGAGCAATCTCAGTTCGTCGCGGCGAAACGAACTCGCCTAAACTTTCGCCTTCTTCTTTTCTCGCAGAAACAGATTATATATATATATAACGAAGTGAAAACTCACGGTGGAAAACAATCAAACAGCGGAAGTTTAACTCGTCGATTAAACATCCGCTGTTTGTTGTTTTCCACCGTGAGTTTTTCACTTCGTTATATATATACGCTCTTCGGCCCCTTGGCTGTTAATGCCATCCATGCCCACAAATATATATATAATAATATAATTATATTATATATATATATTATTTATATATATATATATATATAGTGGGCAAGGTGGCATAAGAGCGAAGGGGCCGAAGGCGTATATATAACGAAGTGAAGTGAGAAACAACAAACAGCGGAAGTTTAATCAACAGTTTCGCCGAGAGACTCGGCTTCGTCAGGAGACGACGTAAATATATATAGGTATATATAGGTGAGGCAGAGTAGTTTGATAACAATGGACCGAGAAAATGAAACTGTCGTAATACATATATAATAAACTCCTAGCATAGCAGCTCCGAAAGTACGGAACTTTGCCTTATATATATATATATATATATATATATATATATATATATATATATATATATATATATATATATATACATATATATATATATATATATATATATATATATATATATATATACAGGGCTGCATCTCTGGACGGCGTCCGGGCAATGAATGCAACTTTGGTGTCTCTCAAAGTGGCGAAGGCCTCCGCTCTAGGTATCCCTGCCTGCTCCACGCTGCTTGATTGCACGGGCCGTATAAGGACGGAGCGTATCACATCCCATTGAGCCGCATCCACATTGCTCACACATCATACACGAGACACGGAGTTCTCCGCAGAGATGTGTGAGAGGGTTATCTGCGGACAGGCCTCGGGCTTGCTTCGTACATGCTTCCAGCATTTCTGCAGACAGTTTTTGTATGACCAGTGTGATGGGGACACGTCATCTACATGGAAGAGACACGTCTGAGACAGTTGCACGCAGACTGTCTTTTTTGTGTGATATATTAGCGGCGTGAACCGCGAACGTCGCGCGACGCATATTCGTGTTTGCGAAGTGTACAGGGAGCTACACGAATGCTACTGCAGTTTTCGAGTGTTGCGCACATTTTGTAAACGGGAGTAAAAGCGCGCCGTATAGAGCAATGAGCCGTTTGCGGCACTGTTATCGACCGCTGCGAGCCATTCGGGGCCTGCACCTTCCTGGCGCGGCCAATCCCTTCTGTTTCCTACTCGATATGTTGTATAGTGTATTTCTTTCTCTCTTTTTTGTTTTGTTTTTACCTAATACTATATGGAGGTAAAATAACATGGGCAGAGCACACGCAGTCACTCGATGGAAGCATTTTTACCAGTTTTTTTTATCTTCTTTTTTTACGTCGAGGGGTTGTTTTGAGGCACAACTGTTTTATATGTATGCTACAAGGCCTGTGATACGAATGAATTCAACCAATGTTTTGTGATATTTGTTTTCGTGCAGCATGACAGCTGGCGGGTGTGCTGTGCCGGAGTCCTGCAGCTATAATTAGGTGAGTGCTCTCAGACTGTATAGGCTCCAGGCACGTAGCCAGGATTTTGATTGGGGGGGGGGGGCGCTCATGACAACTAGCTGTAAGAGGGGAATGGGGGAAAAAGGCCCCAGCAAAATGGAAGATTTTTTTTTTTTTGGGGGGGGGGAGGGGCAGGCTTTATGCGTCCCCCCTCCCCCCCCCGGCTACGTACCTGATAGGCTCACTGGACATTTAAACCGTGAAATGGAAAATGTCGACTTCCATGCGTCCGTTTGATCGTGCGCGCATTTCACCGCTAAACTTGGTGGAGCAATTGATGCCACATGACCTGAGGTCATATGACACCACGACAGGACACCGTCAGGTCAAGACACGTGAGCTGGCTTCACGAGAAAACATTTTCCGCTAAATTTAGCGGGATAATTGGCCCCACGTGGTCTGACATCACGCGACGTTATAGTATCCCATAACACCACGACTTGACTCCGTGACGTCAGATCACACAACGTCGATTTTCCCGCTAAATATAGTGAACAAAGTTACTGCGACGTCCGCTGATATGAAGTCAATTTCCCCGTTAAATAAACTTCATGTTCTTAGCTCTCCCCAACTACCATTTAATGTGTTCTAAGCACAACTAAACGATCGCTCTTAAAAGGTCACTGACGCCACCCCAATTTTTTCTTTTTTTGCCAGGCGTTTTAACGTGGTATCCGAAGATTACCCCATTAATATTTTGCTACGACGTCAAGTATATTTTTAATAGAGTAAGAAAAAAAAACGCAACTGCTCGAAACCGAGATTGAAACTGTACAGAGGAGGAAGAGGGGATGTAGCAGAGGAGAGCGTTACCAGAAATCACGTAACAGTGCAACATTTCGTCTTTTTTTTTTCATTTGACGTGTTTGCAACTTTGTAGAAGCCGCAAAAAAAAATGGGCATCAAATCTATTTTTTTATATTTTTAATATTGAGTGTGTGCCTACGATGACCCACGACTTTGATTACATTTTGCGATTCTTTTATAAACCATAGAAAACGGCACGTGACCATGAAGAAGACAATACAAACAAATAGTTGTGTGTATGTCTATACAGCCGGAAGTTAGTCTGCCTCAGTGTGCGTCTGGTGTCTCAGCTGTAGATGAGCAATTTAGCCCGTGCGGTACAACCGCTAGCCTGGGGTCTTTAACGTGCACCACGCAGTAGTAAAACACGACCGCACGCCGTGGTACGATGCTCATCCAGATCGAAACGGGCAGGATGGGGATTGCATTCAGCATCCCTGGGTTCTGCAGCGCGAGCTTTCGCTCCAGGTGCTCCGAGTGTGCGCTAGCCCACTCGGGCACCATTCCCCCACGGAGAAGAAAATGAGCGCGACTCAAACCGGCCAGTTCTCGATCGGCGATTCTCGGGATGAAAGAAAACGAATTTCGAGCCTAAAATTGTGTTCTGAGAAATCGGGCTCTCATGTGTCGAGTACAAATAAAAACCTTGGCGAGCTTAAACAAATATCGCTGAAATTATCTCCCAAAAATTGGATTTGGAAATTGAAAATTTCAATATCCAATTAAGTTTTTACAGTTCTTTTTTTTTTTAAGTGAAAGCCTCTTTTGGCAACAATGAAAAAAATGTACGTATGGCGAGGAAACCTTGCTGGATATCGGCAAATTTAAAAATAGACGAAAATTGGCCTCCCCGGCTTTCGAGAATTCCGCCACTCTGACGATACTCGGGAAGCGTACATAAAATTTTAGGGCAATTTAAAGAGCAGAGAGCGCGGAAGGTCTTGAAGGCTTCCATTATCAAAACTTTGGGTGATGGCTGCATGAGCCATCCGTCACTTGCTTTGACATATGCTGAGGAAGCATTCTTATCGGCCATAGCGCCACACGCACGTTAAAGTGTTTTTTTTTCTTCCTTTTTAGATTATAACGGGGGAGAGGGAAAAGGGGAAGGGGGGACTATTGAACGGGGCTTGTGCAGCCGGGGATAGGACTATTATCAAGCCCAAATTGCCAGTTTCATGGGGCTATTCTTCGTTTAAAAATATTACGGGGCAGCAAATTGAGTGTCACAGGGCAAATTTGTAGAAACCACAGGGGTGATTATCTATGAATGCGATAGCATTTATCGTTGCACACCGCCTATGTGACACACGTTGCACACCGGCTACGTGCTGCATGTGTAATGTGCATAGGACGTCAGGTAACGTGACCTGACGTCCTCTAAGGTCGACCTCAAGGACGACGTCCTCGAGGACAACGTCAAAGAGATCTAGAGCGACCTCTAAGACGAACTATAGGGCGACATTAAGGACGACCTCTAGGACGGCCTCCAGGAAGACCTCAAGAACGACATCGAAAACGATGTCCTCAAGGACTACGTCAAGGACGACCTCTAGAGTGATCTCAAGGGCAACCTCTAGGATGACCTCTAGGACGATCTCAAGGATGACGACTTAGGGGACGACGTCGAAGGCGGCGTCAAGGTCGTTTAGTCCTTCGAAGAAGGTGTGAATGTCAAGGAGTGCGTACTGCCGCTCCGCATACGCGCGGCGCAAAGACGTGCAAGCACAGTGAGCGTTCTACTGCGCACAGCTACTGCGCATTAGGAGGTCAGAATAGGCGTAGCTGAAAATCTTGAGTAGCAGCTTCATAATGCTATGGCGTGAAAAGTGACGTCAGCGGAAGGCAGGGATTCACACTTTGGACTGTAGACTTTGTTCCCGACTGATTCCAAGCAGTTTCATGGTGTCAAATGAATGCTTTGGAAGCTCGCTCCAGCAGCCGCGCAGCAGCAGGAAACAAATGCTCGGCATTGTCCATTTGTAGACTGCCCGCTCGACCTGCGAGTCGGTCTTCCACTGAAATTACGTCACTGAAAAGCGCCATAAGCGTTTTGACATATTTTTCACTCGCCGATTTCACAACTATTTCGAATTTCGCGATACTTCGTAGCATACCGGAAAGGGTAAAGGCAGGCGATTCCGAAAATGTAGTTTGTTGGGGTAACTCGAAAAATCGTCGGAGTTCCCCTTTAAATACAGCACGCCATGCATTATAGGACTAAGAATTAAAGTCGCCCGTAATAATTTTTCGCCCCTGTGAAACTGTATTTTTTTTTTACTTTTTTTCATTTTCTTATAGGTGCTCCAACAGTGTGCCTTTGATACGAATATAGAGTCACCGGAAACAACTCAAAGTACCCACGTTTGTACCTCAAGCACGCGTAAATTATTTAGTTTGTCACCGACAACTGAAGAAACAGAAGAAAAAAAGGGCGTGGCGTGTCCCGAACATTCTCATTATTGCTCTCCAGCCAATTAGGTTGCGGCATTCGCCGACAAGAACTTCAAGGAACCAATCACCCAACAGAAAGCGTGGTTAATATAAGTTAGGGGTGGGCGTCGATTCAAACTTTGGACCCAATGAATCGCAACCCTTTAATCGAATAATTAAAAGATAATCGGTCTCGTTCATTTAAATTCATGACTTTTTGCCATTTTTTAAATATTTAATAAACGGCGCAATGTAGAATTTTGTTTATGAATCAAGCTCGATGTGTAGGTTGATAACAGTTCACGCATTTGCAACGGTTGCTTTCGCATGCAACCAAGACGTCCGTAACGATCAAAACACCCCAACAACCCCAACAACCGTGACTCATGAATTGCATCGCGAAGCTACCCTGGCATCGCTTGCCATGCTGTGTACGGCGAACACTTGCCCCGGTGACTTTGTCGTTACATCTGCGTCGGTTTCACTCACATGCAACCGACGCAGATGTGTAGACCAGCCTTCACGCTCACAGATTGTTACTTCAGCTGATGATTGTCTCCGCTGAACTAAACGAACACTCACACGGCAGTGAAGTGGCCGGAACACGTAACCTCCTGTACTCGTCTCGAGTTACATATCTCGCCCCTGCAGTATATTTCAGGGTTAAAATTTTCCCGAAATTTAGCCTATCATACAGTTGTACTCGTCCACGTCTGCGTACTAAAAACGTCTAATTTTTTATTATTTTTTTTGGGGGGAAGGGGTCGTCAAAATTTTACTGATTAACGGGATTAACGAGCGATTTATATATCGCGAATAAAGCAATAAAAAAACACGAGCTTCTTTTTTTAATCCTTATTACACAGAAGGCGTTTCATAGCTGGCACCCAACCATTTTAATCGCGCAATCCAGTGACGTCATAAGGAAACGCGAGTGCCAGACGAACTCTGCCGAACTCGTCTGCTCGATGATTGCGACACGAGTCACGCGCTGCCATCCGCCCGTCTTGGTCGAGTAGGTAAGAGTTACACTTCCTCCGGGTCACATCACGCGAGCGAACATAGAGCGCCGCCGCAGCGCCGCCTACGATACGCTCCATTAGAGTTATTATAATCTACGCTAGAGGTCCAACAGGCGCCAGTGTCTATGGTACTTCCGGATTCAATTTAAAGCAGACAGCAGCAACCAGTCCAATTTTCCGGTGCTCCTGTGCATTCCTACAGGAAAACGCGCGTGCATTTTGTCTTTTCGCTAGAGAATAACAGAAATTACCTCTGCTACTGTGGTTTTAGCGAATAGTATACGTAACTTTATTAACATTATAAAAGTAAAATTGCTTTAGATGCACAATTTCTTTTTCTCGATTAGTGAGCGATGATTAACTTTCCAGTATTCCGGGTCCAGTCCTATGTTCCACGGCAAGTCTGTAAAGACAAGCGGTGAATCTAAACAAGAATAACAGTCGAAAAGAACGTGGGACTTGTTCAAGGAGCGCCAACATCCCGATGACGCTAATATTGATCACCTGCGAAGTTTATACGCCACTAAAATGACCCCCATTTACGAGCGGTTAAAAACTAAGGGTGGGCAATTGATCGATGAACCTACCGATTTATCGATTAATGCTTTCATCGAGATTTATATTTTAACCGGTGAATCGGTAAAGTTTCGGCGAACCAAAAGAAAGTAAAACTTAAATACTTTCACCAAACAGATAAGGACGAATACACCCATACGAAGGGCAAACTTTCGGTGAACTTTCAACTGAGAGTAAAGTGTGAGGGCGAAATTTGTAACTCCATGGACAGGTGCAGAAGCTTCCATGTGTCCCGGCAACTTCAACGCCGTGCGAGGCTCCGTTTAGCGCAACAGAAACTGTTGCGATCAATCCAAGGACTTCACAATTGCCGGGGAATATCAATAAACCCATTTGCCTCGGGCAGCTGAAGTTATAACTTGTGAGTTTGGGTGTCTTTGAACTGTTCTCAGCTCCGTATCGAGGTTGATTCATAATCGAAATCGTATATTGCGCCGCTTCTCACATATTAAGGGGTAGAAAAAGAATTACCTTTTACTTTTAAAAACTATTATGCGTGGAAATGAATGAGACCGATTAGTTGATTAATTAATTGACTAAAGAGGGGCAATTAATCCGGTGAAAATGTTTAATCGATGTCCAGCCCTACTTAAAAAGTGTAAAACAGCAAAAGTAAGCGCACTAGAAAATTTGTTTTTCTTTTTAATTATTGCGCTGAATTCCTCGTGCGGTAAGAGTTTTCTGACTTTTCCCTTTTTAGAAAGTTTTGGAGCATGCAGATGTGAGATTTGAACGCTAGAAGCAACTTGCCTTTAAGAAAGAAACGAATGTTATAACTGCAAATTGCACTTGTTACTCGGTTTTATTTTGATCGTCTACATGCCCAGGTAGGTACTGACCCAGTGTTCGTGCGTAATTCTTTGGCTTCTCCCTTTATCTTCAAGATGCTCTTTATTGCTTTGGCACGTGAACCTATTGAAAAACGGCGATGCCCTCTTCGCACTCGCACTGTCGGACAGTGGACGTAAATACATGTACGACGCCATTTTAGCACTCTTTTTGGTGACATAATACTAGAAAGAAAAACGCCGTACCTGACCAATATTTTCGTCTGCGTGACTGAAACATAGTGTAAGTTATCTTGTACGTACGACGAATTATTCGTGATATTTGGTTTCATAATCAGTCAAGCGTAGGAAAAAGGTGCACACACTTTTTACCATAAACAAATGCATTACGGGAAGTCAATTTCAGACTG
>JAZHYW010007933.1:0-34555 GCA_037355805.1 Ixodes ricinus | reverse complement strand
GGTGTTTCACGAAAGGCGGACAAATTCGATATTGTGGTAACTACGCGTCGCACCAAAAAGCTTGTTGCGTTTTGAGTCCTGTGCCAGAGGCTTATTTGTGAACGCCATTAAAGTCCGAAATAATTATATTGTTAATTATTTTTGTGCAATTAACTTTTTTAATATTGGGTTTACGGGCATGGTTTCACTCAGAAAATTGCTTAGCATCATCAAGAACCCTAAATCAACAAAATGCAGAACGATAGAAGGCACGCGAAGCATTTACGCTTTCTGAAATACCGCACAAATTCGACGGTTTTTCAGTTCTCGGTTTGTTATCGGAGCGCATCCCGGCCCCGGCGGACCGCGCCCCGTGGAGAGATAGTGAAACCAGCCTCTGCTGCGTCGCGCGATGACAGCGCAGCAGAGGTTGGTTGCACTATCTCTCCACGGGGCGCGGTGCTGCCGGGGCCGAGATGCGCTCCGATAACAAACCGAAACTTAAAAACCCGTCGAATCTGTGCGGTTTTTCAGAAAGCCGTAAAACGCTGCGCGTGCCTTCTATCGTTCTGCAGTTTGTTGATTTAGTGGTTTTCGATGACGCTGAGCAATTTTCTAATTGAAACTATGCCCTTAAACACAATATTAAAAAAGTTAATTACGCAAAAATAATTAACAATCTAATTATCTCGGACTTTAATAATTTTCCTAAATAGGCCCCTGGCCCAGGACCAAAAGACACAAGCCTTTTTTTGTTGCGACGCGTAGTTTTCGCAATATCGAATTTGCAAATTAATTGTGATAAGGTCTCTAAAACATGTTTTTATGCCATATTTGATTTTTTTGTTTGCATAAAAATATTTTATTGATATTTTTAATTTTTTGTGTATGTGTTGTGTATCTTTTGTAAAATGTATTAAAGAAGTTACGGTGATGTGAAAGCTTCGATGAGAAAATGACGACCGTGCAAAGTAGCATCGTGAAATCTTCTCAATTTCCACGCCTCGAGCATCTCTTATTTTATATCTCAGCGAAAAAACTTGTTAAGGCGTTCATTTATAGCTGAATGTTCCTCCCAAGAACATATCTTTCATATATATTTTAACAAAAATGTCAAAATTATGACCCGAACCATCATTGCATGAACTGACGTGGAATCACTCCGACGATGTTTTTATATGGTTACCAATGGGCGTAACGCCTTTCAGTGTTCTGTTTTTCAGTTACGGCTGTCTGCTACTGCCAGTCGTTATAGCAGTGTTACACTAAAATGCTACAAAACTCTCTATAAACATCAGCTAAAATAAAACATTTTGTGTTAAAAAAAACAATTAAGTGGCAAGAACAAAAGCATTGGCTACATACCTGTTCCCGTGGAAACTGCCTTGCTGTGAACTTCTGTCGGGTCTGGCGGCTCTGCACACGTAAGTGATTCCAACATTTAGAATGACACCTAACCATAAAATGCCATGAAGACAACAGACCAATCTTAACTGCCACTGCAGTGTTGTGCCGTCGTCGAGTCTCCTCAGACACCTGTGGTTCTGCAAAGAATGTGGTCGGATTTAACATGCTGCCGGAGATTGAACGCCAAATTTGCCAGTTTAATCAAGTACACACCTGCATGGAAGTGGAAGGCGACCTTCGTCGCGTCCGTGTAATCTGGAGATTCAGCAGGTAGAAAGAAAAAAATCATGAGACAATGTTCAGACATGTTCCAAGCTCCAAAAAGAAATGATATCGGCAACATACCTTTCTTAAAAAGTTGGATCTAGGCTGTGAGGCTCCCGAACTTCCTCAGTAACATTCTGGCTCTGCAAGTACAAAAAGGATTGAGATTCTTTTCAATATAGATAATGTTTAAAAACAAAATATGTAAGCGCCAACTCTATGACAGACCTGATTTAACAGACACAAGATGGCTGCTAGGTTCTTCGTCCTGTTCAACATAATCTGGTGGTTCTGGCAAGTGGAAGCACAGCATAGGGTCTAGGCAGGGTTCCAGAGAGCGCCACCATCGGTTGATCATCAGCGCCACTGTGGCCAAACGAGACAACACTGGAACGGCTAAAATCGGCAGAGCCGCCGGCGTGTATACCCTGGCAAGATCACGTTATTACCAACTCCAAGGATTGTGGTGTCGTGCGCTACACTACAAACTGTTTTAAGAATCTATAAATAGTTAAATATATAGATGTAATGACGATTCAATAACGACGTTCAAACGTCCACAAAACGTCCTTTGATCGAGATGCATCACGCGGGGCAGTGAGTGTGTCAAAGGACTTATCTGACTCTAAAATAATTGATTTCAAAGACAACGCCGGGCTTCGAGAGCATTAATTCCAAA
The DNA here is from genome assembly GCA_037355805.1 of Ixodes ricinus. Classification (NCBI taxonomy): domain Eukaryota; kingdom Metazoa; phylum Arthropoda; class Arachnida; order Ixodida; family Ixodidae; genus Ixodes; species Ixodes ricinus. The sequence goes on along the minus strand of JAZHYW010007933.1, from coordinate 32,226 downwards.
TATTAAGCAAATAGTGCACTTAGAAATCCATCTCAAGTCAGGCAATGTGAACGAACTGCTTATTTTACACGTTTTACGGCATTTATTCACCTAAGACAGCATTGTTCATTTATTCTTCTCTGACAGCGCTGCTTTTCCCACTGTCAGGAAAGAGTTAAGGACATATTTCTAGTCAGATTGTAAAGGCAGATAAGTTGTAGTAAATTTAATTTATATTCTATCACAAGTTATATAAAAAGCTCTAGAAGCAGTGTTCCCCTAAACAGCCATAACAGAGAAGTCATGGATATGCCTTAATGCCGAGGGACATTTTGAGTTATGCTGAAAGGTACAGAAGAAAAACTAGAAAAATCTGCGGCTGATAATGTGAGTTAAACATAGCTTTCTTTGTGTGAGCCTTTTCATACATTTGCAAGTTTGTGAAAAATTGTAGATAGGAAATAGTCTTCGCAGCATGCTTTATGTAGCGGTACTTCTATACATGCACTTCTAGAAACAGCGACTCACGATTTTTTGTCCCAATGTAAATTAATACAGATATAACTTATTATGTTGCTGAATTGTAAAAATTTAAGTGTAAAGAAGAAAAATCTGTGGAAGTCCAGAAATCCAATTTGTCATTGCAACAGATTGCTTTTTTTTTTTGTACAATGAGCAGCTTGGAAAGATCATTTTCTACTGCTTTTTTCCGGAGCAATGAACAATGGCTTAGATGAGGGCGGAAGAGGTTGTCTTATTTGGTTCCCCGTCCCATTTAGACCACCTGTTTGGTCATCACAACCCTCAGATGTTGCCACCCCTTTATATGCCACGCTTTTAACCCGAACATGAGCCGCTACCTAAGCGAAAACTACTCATGCAGCAACGAACCTGTCTTGATAGTACAGCCCGCATTAAACTGTTGTCACTGAACTGCCCCACCCTGCAAAAAGAGATGGCAGGAGGCTTTAATTACCATAAAGTGATGCGCTGAAATTAAGAATGCTATTAATGCCCACTCCACAGCATAAGTGCTTTGCTTGCTAATTATCAAGAAATGACCCCACTCACACTAATGTGCTAATGCATTTACAGGCATTTTCAGAAGCTTGAAGCTCTGCATGAAGACAAGTTGATACAATCTCAAGTGTTCAAGTTACAGAACTTCCAACAACTAATAACGCCAATCCATTAAAACTATCGGCCATAAGGACAAAACCAAGTGCGCAAACTCACCTGGTCCATCGTCCGGCAGTATGGATTCACTTTCTTGGGTGTCAGAATCACCCTGCACATCTGAGACAAAACGCAGAAAATATAATTTATGGTGCATGAAAAAAATATATAAGGAAATTGTCACCAAGCTATTATTCAGAACAGCCCATAACCGCGGCCTATCAGACAGCCCCTGAAATAGTTGTTGTTGGTTAGCTAATCTTTCAAAGTGATTTGCATCTGAACTTCAGAAGTTAGGAAAAAAAAAATTCCAATGACACCTAGCACTTTTTATGAGTTGTGAATATGAAAGCATTAATGTCCACTTGAACACCGCTGAGTGCTCCGTCGAGTTTTGTGCTGCGAGTAATGGTTTCGAGTTTTGCTCACGTTTCACTACTGCCGAAGCTGCGGCCGCCGACGATATGGATGCTTCAGGCGCCGCCATGTTCCTCGGCGCCGAGAGGAGCAGAGCGGTTGCTGCGCCGGCAGGGAGTGCAGGCGGTGCACCCACGCAGATCGCCCAGGCTGTCGCTGCTCTGGCTTGCTGGCGACTGCTGCGCCGCTGGGTGAGGCTGCGGCGGGACTGCGTAACTGGTCGGCACACGGAGTGCGAAGCTCGGCGTGGCGCATGCTGAAACCACGTGTCCTCTCATCATCATCAAGGCTCCAGCTGCGGGTACCGGTTGACGACATTAGACCTAAAAGCGTAACGTTAGGCCTAACATCGGGCCAGCACACGCCTGCATCCCGCCCCCCCCTCACGTCAAACAGCTGCACGTACCGGGTGACCTCATCAGACCTCAAAGCGTCACGATAGAGGCCTAACATTAAGCCTAACGTCAGGCCAGCGCATACCTGCATCCACCCTCCCCCTGCATCGCCAGCAGTTTGGCTGGCTCCTTAGGACCCGGTGACGCCGTTGCTATGGAGGCACATAACACGTCGCAACAAATGGGAATATAGGTGCGTTCCGTTGTCTGTAGACAATGTCTACAGACAACGCCGGCTTTGACTCTATAGGCCAGTGAATGCTTTGCATTAAAAATGAATTTACATTAACGTAATTAGAAATGGGAACTCCTAATGGCAACAAGAAATAACTCTAGATAGGCTACACCAGCAGAATCGACTGACACTTAGCACCTAGAACAGAAAGCCGTAGTGACAGGTTCTCAACGGCCTTTTCGAGTGAATCGAGATATTCACGTAGCGCCTGGTGTTCGAAAGATGAAGCCGCGAAGTATGCTAAAAAAGCATATGGTGAAAATCGTCAATACCGTTGCCACCTTTGACTGGAAACAAATATATTGTGACTTTGAGACAACGTTTGATCATGCATTCATTTCACATCTACAACTACAGTCCAATAGACTAAACAAGATAACAGGCTTAAAGGGATACTACAACGAAATTTCGGCGCTCATTTTTTGGTCTATATGTGTTCAAAGGAGCAGTATCACATCGAACATACCAATATCTTGTTAAAAAGTCTCGAAAAGGAATTTTAAAACGAATTAAACGATTAGCAAAGAGCACCTGGTGGATGTCGCTAACGCCTCGCTTGTAATGCCCGTCTAGGAACCTTGACAGCTAGTGACGGTGAGTGTCTCGCCTCCGGCCACGACGAGAGAAGAGGGAAGGAGGAACTCCCCTCTTCCCGAGAATGCCTTTTGTGTGTCGCAGAAGTCGCTATTGTCCCCCTACAAGATTATAGAAGATTAACCCGTCACTCAAAATTCGTACAAAAGCAGCCGCTTCGGTGGCTGGAACGACTAGGCCATCCTCTCGACGTCAGCCTCGCCGTAGCTTTGCTCGTCCCGAGACGACCTACGTCACGATTGCGTTGGATGTCACGTGGTCTCCGCTGGGCCTTCTCCGAGCGCTTGCCAGAGTGGGCCGTTTATAACGAAAAATACAGCCATCAGGCTCAAAATACAAACGTGCGATTGTCATTTACGGATATTGTGGATCATATTCAACCTATTTTTGAACACGACAGGAATATTTCAAATTTCAGTTGTTTCATTCTTCAGGTAAAGACCAGCTGGACTAGGATAAACGTACACACACAGAAAAGACCATACACACCGCTAGACTAACAACAGACTTTTCTTTTTCCTCCTCCACTGTATGGTCTTTTCTTTGTGTGTATGTTTATTCTAGTTCAGCTTCAGCCTTACCTAAACAAGATAAGGGTGTCAAACAAATAAAATATGAAACTGCCTCAAACTAACCATAAATTTGCCTGTTCTCCTTCAGCGACGCTTACATTACCAGTTGGCTGGATTTACTTCAGCAACACTTTACAATCATTTTGCACACAAAGTAAATCACTCAAACCCCAGTCTATCACAGACACTGCACGCATTTCTTAGGGGCTAGTTTGTAAAGCACTTCCAAAGCACATTAGCTGCTTCACGCTCCGATCGGACGTGATAACGCTACCGAAGTGCTAATGTGACAAAGCAAGTCTTGCTATGTGACGAAGTATGGACTTGCATTCAGCAACATCTGCCTCAGCTTTGGTAGACTGCGAAGCACTTGCTATAGTCGGTTACAAGTCAAGAAGGTAGGAGAAGCTCCTCCCACAAGCGTGAGGCGCCTGTTTCAAATCGCTCCGCAGTCGAAAGAGCAGTTCACTGGAAACGTCCCTTGTTCCGCTTCAATGAATAGATATTGGCTACAGAGTGATGCCAACTACCTATAGTCTCCGACCCCCACTAAAGCGACCTTTGTATTCATCGGAGAGGGAACCGAGCCCCTGAAAGTGGCCTTTATATCCATCGGAGAGGGAACCTAACCCCCCAAAGTCGTATTTGTTTCCATCGGAGGGGGAAAATTCTAATCTCCCTCTCGTGGCTTCCACAACACTAAATCAAAGTCGAAAGATAAAGCAAATATTCACAGGAAGGCTGAAACCCTCTCCCGCGTTAGCCACAACGTCACAGAAACAATGGGACGCTATTGGATGCGGAGGTGGCGGAGGGATACATGAATCCCTTCGAGGGGCATTTGCCGCCACCTTCTTGACCTGCAACTTAATACAGATGTTTACATTTTCCATCCCTACACCTTTCTCGGTTGAAGTTGAAAAGAGCGTCGCTCAGCCTTTTCAGTGTAATGTAGTGATAGGCCGAACTTTTGCAAAATCGAAAATTCGAGTGCCAAATCGCCGAATTTTAAAAATACATTGTTGCCAGACCTTAGGGTTTATATTTATTTTTTTCGGGCGAAAAAAGATTGTAGGTCTTATTAATGCATATTGGCACAGTTATTACTAAATAAGGTGATATTCTAGAACAGGGGTGGCCAGGCTGACCTGGCCTAAGAGCCGCAAACAAAACCACGAAACTTTAGGAGAGCCGCGGGAAGGGGGGGGGGGGTTAACTTTTCTTCTGAGTAATAACCGAAACTCGAACTACTTTCTAGCTATCGTAGTCAAAAGCAGTCCAACTGTACCTAAGGTAGCAGTAGCACATGACAAGCAAACCGCAACCTGTCTTTCAATTTAAAACGCGTTCCATTTTTTTTTTAAGCGCTCGTGTGATTGAGAGGGTGGCGGGGGAGGGAGGGGAGAAGAGGGAGCCGCGAGCAGCACTCTGACACGCGAAGAGCCGCATGCGGCTCGGGAGCCGCAGCTTGGCCACCCCATGTTCTAGAAGATAATTGTATCAGTGTCATTTTTGTGTGTTTACTGGCAATTTTAGAGCGATTTTTTGCAGAAGTGGTGTGACAACGAGGCTGGGTAGTAGCTGGTAGTAGCGGTAGCAGCAACAAGGTTAGGATGCAGTCATGAAACGCGAGTTTCGGTTTTGAGACCTCATCAGCGCAAGCCTTACTTTCTCTGCGAATCACCGTTTGCGTGTGCTAAAATGAATGCAACAGCTGCTGAGCCTCAACTAGAAGAGAAAACAATATTATTGTAAATATGAATGTTTTTCGATTTGACTCAATTCAGCTTTGCATGAAAATGTGCGTCCCATATTCCCAACGTCTCGTTTTTAACTTTAAAATGCCGGTTTTTGATGTTGGGACACACCAGACGTTTAGGAAGATGGGAAGAGTTAGGAATGTCGGATGTGCAACGTGGAGCATGATAGTTCTGTGTTTAGTTTTATGCAAATAAATGAAAGGCGTGAAATAATGCTACTTAAAACGCAATATTATTTGTGTTGGCACAAACTACTTGTGAGCCGAAAGCAGGATTGCTATAAGAGCAAGGAGTTCTTTAAAGTACTTGTCGATCAATGTTGCAACTACCTCATGTGCATCACTCGAAAGATCAAATGAATATCACGTTATCCAGAATGTAACCCCTCAATTGCAACTTGGCGTAGTAGACTGCGTCAATCCAGGTCGAGCTTCTGTTCTTGAGGCAGAAAATATGAGAGAACCACACTCACAAAGGCTGAGAAATACACAGTTACCATGTCGCCTACTCTGTACCTCGTTGTAAGTGCTGGTTGTACTACACTCTACTGATGGTAATCCCATGACCGCACGGCGTGCATTTGCAAGTCATGGCCCCATCAGCCCCGTCGTATTCTCGCGCATGTGCAGACGTTTGCCGAGTTTTTGCTGAATCTTTGCCGAACTTTCCTTCAAAAGTTTGGCATGTGCCAAACTTTGCCGAATCTGAAGTTCGGTAGATTCGTTCCATCACTGAGTGTAAGGTTAAGAACTGATGACACAGAATCCGCCCCGCACAATAAGTCACAGCATATCCACGTGGTGAATGATGATGAGTGGGCGAAGCTCCGGAGTGAATCGTCGGTAAACCAGCGATTCTTCCGTTAATTCGCCCACTCATCGCCATGTAAAGACGTGAGAAACACTGTGTGTGTGTGTATACAAACCACAATCTATCACACACACCACAGCTATGGCCGAACGAAACGTCTAGAAAGTCTCGCTTAAACCGCGCGTCGGCACCTTCGGGCTGAGCTCGCCTGATGCGTTTGCAGACGCCTCACGAGCTCTCGCTGCATCGGGGTCTGCCTGCCGATACGCGCGCTTTCTTGCCGCTTCCCGTTCCCTGACGTTCTGCAGATCCTCTTGGCGCCGCTGCCGTGCCGCTTCGGCTTCCCGCTCTCGTACGGCCGGATCTTGGCGACGCTGCCGTGCCGCTTCGGCTTCCCACTCTCGTACGGCCGGATCTTGGCGGCGTCGCCGAGCAGACTGACGACGCGATTCGGCTTCCCGCTCTCGCACGGCCGGATCTTGGCGGCGTCGACGCGCAGCCTGACGACATGCTTCGGCCTCTCGCTCTCGCACGGCTGGATTCTGTCTGCGAGCGCGCTGCTGCCGCCGCCTTGCGCGCTCTCCGCTCCGCAGCCTTGTCTACTGCCTCCATCCAGCTAAACTACGAGCAGCGCCAGAGCGAGTGCCTTGGACTACAAAGCAGCCAATGAGAGTAGAGGGTCCATACCATTGGCGTTCCCCTCCTTATCCTCGTCTGACCTCCTCGGGGCTATCTGGAATTGAAATACAAGAATTTAAAATGACCACACAGTGTGCGGCGTTAGCTGATGTGCTTTAGGGTATTTGCTTTTAGTAGTATAGTCATAGGAGATGTGCATTTTCAGAATGTTTTTACGCGATGTGCTCTTGGCAAGAAGATAACACTCAGACACTCAGACGCCTTCCATAATTCGGTGGTTGCCGCAGCAGAAGGAACATGTGGGGCCCACCGCCTCCGCCACTTTGCGTCTGCCTCATGCTCCCACAGCCTGTCGTCTGCGGCCCGTCGTTGACACTTTCTAAGCTTTGCCTCTTCCTTGCGAACATGGGGGTCTTGACGCCTCTTGCGCTAATGCGCTGCCGCTCATGCAAGATATTTAGGGTCCTGTGCCCTTTGCCGATCTCGTGCCGCTACACCCTTCCATCTACTCTGCCCAGTGCAGCGCGCTTGCCATTCCCCCTCCACGGACGGTGAGCGAATGTTGCGTTGTCTGGCCTAGAGTCACTGAATGTTCCCAGAGTACCGAAACTCCCAGGCTCAAGGCACCAAGATGGCGGCCCCATCTTTTTTTCTTTACTGTGGTCACCAGGAGTGTTTAGAAAGCATAAGTTTTAGCGAAAAATCAAACAGAAAAAGCTCTTTTCGTAGGAATTTTTATTGGAAATTAGTACAGAATGACAGGAGCGTGATGTTTCCATAAAATTTTGGTTTACAAGGTTATGCGGCATAATAAATATTGTTTTTATACAACCATGTCTCGCAGGTGATTTCAGGTATCGCATCTAGACCTGGGCGCGTCCTTTTTCGGTGGTATTTCGCAGCGCGTCTGCTTAGGAGATGGGGGTCGGCGGCCCTGAAGCCCCTTCCGCTGTATACGTTTTGGCTCCAAAATAGACAAACCGAATCCGAAAGCTTACATTTAGATACCTACAAACTAGTGATAGGGCTGAGCAGACTATCGCGCACAAATAATCGCTTATTGATCTTTAAAAAACACAGACACCCCCCAAATTTATTTTTTTTTGTTAGGTGATTTATCTATGGTGTCAGAAGACTATCCATCGAATATTTTGCTACAGCGTCACATATATTTTTAATAAAGTCAAAAAACACAACTGCTCGAAACTGAAACTAGACTGGGGTGTGTTGCTGGAAATCACATGGCGGTGTAACTTCTTTTTTTTTTTTTGTTTGTTTCCAATCAACATATTTTCAGCTTTTTGGAAGCCACAGAAAATAGGCATCATACTATATTTTATACTGAGTGTGTGCCTTCAATGATGCACGACTTTGATTATCTTTGGTGGTTGTGTCCACGGTGGAAGGAAGTACTGGTGACTAATATCATTAACATTCAAAATAAAAGAGAATGAAACTAAAATAATGTTTGTAGTTCATGTCGTGAGATTTGAGTATTGCAGGTCTAATACCTAAGAAGTGACCTGCTGAAGTGCTAGGTAAGAGACATGGAACTAGAACGAATATAGCAGTTAGCAGAAACCATTCAAGTAAGGCAAAAAAATGTAGTAAACATTTAAGCATGGTTCCTGCTAGATGCTATATCATATAGATTACCTTTCTGTAACTGGAATTAGTTGCACTAGAGAAGCCTGTTTCCCCTGAAGAGCAGCTGACAGCTTCCACGGTAACGGACAGGTCTTGTCCCTCTTGCGTGAGCGGCACGGACGGTATGACGGACGGTGCAACGCTGGAGGAATTAATACGCCGTCTTTTAGACGGCTTCGATGATGGCGAAATAGCGAGCTCGGGAGATTGGACAGACTGCAGGGGCGCTTCAGCGACAGACGTCTTCGGCTGATGTCGTTTACGTACGCTTGTCTTGGCATGCTCTCTCTTTCGAGGCGGATTTCTGGGTCTTTTGCAACCTGTAAGGTACTTCGGGCAGTCAGGGAAAATGCTCGGAACAGCGTCTACAGATAGCACGGCCTTCTTTGGAGCATGGAGGAGAACTCTCCCCCCGAGCTCCGCATGATACGTTTTCGAGATCAGTTCGTCGGGGAAATGCTTGGCACAAACATGATGACTAGGTAGTAACCTGCGATCGGCCCTCGCGATTGCACGACGCCACTGCTCCAGGCGAGCGTCATTCGATGGAGCTTTAAACAAGGGCACTCGCTCTGCACTGTTCCGGTACCCCGAGTTGCAGTTGGGAACGAAGCACTTCTTTCCCATCACCTTCGTGCACGATGGTGGCACCTGTGATTCAGAGCCGTGTTAGGGTGCAAAACACGAGGCCAGCCACTGGCCACACATAACCACCACACTTGCACCACATCACCACACCGACCACACACCACGAAAAAGACGAGCAAGCACGCTACTCCGCTGACACCACCGAGGAGGAGAGACTAGCCGGCTGACCGGCTGACTCAGCTGACTAGACTGCCTCCTAGGAGGGACCCTAGCGTCCCTTGGTGTAAACAGTGGTGACCATTTTATAAAATATAAAACAAACTACTTTCTAAATTATTTAGTTGTACGTGAGCGCGTTGGTAAGTTGAATAAAAACAGAAAGAATAAACATAGGGACATCATGGCCGGGCAACACTGTCCATACTGTCGAACTTATTCGAAATTTAGTGAAAGTTTGCAGGCTCGGCGAACTAGTCGAACCTTGAGGTTCGACAAGTTCGACGTCAAAATCGAGGTTCGGAAAAAAATTCGCGACGCCCCTTGCCGCAGTCTTGAAACGTGTCGAGCGTGTCTCGCGTACCACCTCGTGTACAGTACCTCGTGTACCTCGGCTGATTTTATGGTTTTATCACGGTGAAGACCTTCTGAAGAGGTCTAGTATTTAGAAAATAACGCGGGGTAACAGGCTTTTTTATTTTTTTCTTCTGTTTCGCCTAGCGTGATTTGCGTGTCCCGTCTACCCTATTTTTTTCTTTGTTTGCTGGCGCGTGCCAATGCCGATTTGTTTGTTTTTTTAAATGTCGGATCCCGTAAAGCTGGTAAAGCGGCGCCGCTGCGCTGTCAGTCGCTGCAAGCCTAGTGATCGCGATGCCAAGTATATCAGCAGCCATGGTGTCCCGGAGGATAAAAATTTGAGAGCTAGTTGGCTGGAGGCAATCGGGCGTTCGCCTAGCGACAAATTTTTCGGGTATGCTCTCGACATTTCGCTCCGGATGCTTTCAAGCCTCGCACAGGTGCGCGTCTGCAACTGAAACCCGGGGTGATCCCTACGCTGTTCTTACCGACGGCAACAGCAGCAGCTCCCTTGGGAAAAGGTGAGGTTGTGCTAATATTGCAGCGAAGCTGTATACCTCTACCAGCCAAGGAAAGTTTCTTGTCGTTGGCGTTGTAAGCAAAAAACTCCCGGCGAACAATTGAAGGCAGAACAGCATACCTCCTTTGAAATCAGGCTTACAGCACACAGCTCGGTATCCGTTTCAGTAAAGAAAACCACAAAACAAGCATCAAAACCACATGACGGATGATAAGGTGCGTGTTGTAACAGCTCCGGGGTCGTCCTTGTTGTCGGGCTCCGCGGGAGCCAGGCGCCGACCAGGACATCAGGCAGAAGGAGCTCGGAAGCAGGGCCGCTTTTGACAAAGGTTTACTTTACATTTGTACAAGGTCGGAAGACAGCATCAGAAGACAGGAGTCCCGAAGAAGTCCGCTTCTTTTATCGGGACGCTCTTCCCTAGATTCCCCACGTAGGGATTTCGACTAGCTATGTCAGCTCCTCCCCACACACAGCGACACACTCCCGTCTCCACTCACACACGCCACCAACACCATGCAGATTAGCGGTCCCAAAGACGTGTCCGCTTGTCACCCGAGGGGTCGGCGGGGTCGGCGCGGCGCGCATCCATGATTGCAGCGGCTTCCTCTTCCGAAGGGAAGGTAATTGGGTGCGGGGCGCCCGACAGGAGGGGTCCGCCTGGCAAGTGCGGGAAAGGATGCCTTGACCTCGTTGGCCGCTGTGGGATTCTTGGAGGGATGAGCGGCTGGTCTTCTCCCGCGCGTCGGCGGGCCTCTTGGGAAGTCGCTGACCAGCAGCCCTTTCTTCTCGCTGCGGACGCATGTCCTTGGGCTTTCTGGAGCCCAATGGGTTCCCGGAACGTAGAAATGCCTGGACGTTTTCCCACGTCGGCTGGCTTCCTGGAAGGTCGCTTGGACGCCTGCGGGTCTCCAGGACGGCGTTCATTACAGCTCCTCCACGGACGGGAAGATCTCTGAAGGGGAGGAGTTTCCGCTGCTCTCCTGAAGAGATCAGCTTTGAGGTCGTCAAGAGTGGCCAACACCCCAAAGAAACACAGACCGCAACACACAAATCCAGCAAGCGACGCCACACTCTCCACAATCACCAGGCCCGCAATCACAAAAATTAACTTGTCGAAGTACAGTACGTCCTCGCAAACAGGAAAGGTGACGTTTTTTTGCGCCACGCCATCCTTGCAAGTTTCCCAAAGCTTGGTCAGACTGGGATCGGCCCTCTGCTCTTCGATGAGCACTTTCTTTGTTACGGAGACGAGCTGTTCGAAGCTTTTTGAGGTTGGTGCTAATAGCACCCCATCTGTCTGCGTCAGCTGCTCGTCGGGGATTTCCCTGTCTAACGCGGGGGTTTTCTCTCTTTCTACCCCTTTCCTCGTCTCTTTAGGGCTACTCTGCTCTGAAAACCTTACTGGAGAGTCCTTTAGATCTCCCGGGCTAGCATCGTCATAAGCAAGCCTCGTGGACAGCTCGCGAGCTTTAGCTCTTGGGAGTGCTTGAACGAGACCCTCCCCGAGGCTTCTGCCCTGCTCTCTTAGAATCTTCTCTGTACGGTTAGAAAACAGGTAGCGGTACTGCGGCGGCAGTTTGTCCGAAACCGCCGCCTCAGTGCGAACCTCTCCGAACGGACCAGAAACGAGGACATCCGCCACGGGAAGACACACGCTCCCCTCGTCTAACACCGACTTGATCCAACTACACTTTCCATTGTAGTTGGCTTCGGTGACATAAGTAGGGTGAACAAGGTCAATGGTGGCTCCACTGTCGCGCAACACGCGGCATGCCTTCCCGTTTACCGTCATGTCTAACAGGTACGGGCTCAGGAGCTCATCATTCTCCGCGCACTGACTAGCGTAGGCGAAAACCACCCTTGGTTTAGTGCATCTTGCGGCAATGTGCCCCGTCTCATGGCAGTTGAAGCACGTTATAGGCTTCCTTGCCTCGAATGCTTTCCTCTTTTGCCTATCGTCCGCCTCACTGCCCTGGGATGATTTCGTTTCCTCATCCCCCTGATTTTCCTCAGTGTTCCTTTCCGTAGGCTCTCTCCCTTTCCATCCCTTGCCGCGTCGCTCGTCCCAGTTTGTCTTTCCGAAGGTTTTCCCCGTTCCTTCTTTGTTGTTTCTGCGCGAGCTATACTCGTCCGCGAGATCCGCGGCCTTGTAGACGGAATCTACATCTGTTTTGTCTTGGATCCAAGTCCGCATGGGTTCACTTAGTGTCTTATAAAACTGTTCCAGTGCGACCACCTCCAGAATCTTTTCTTTGTCGTCATACGACTTGGCTACCTTCATCCATTCGATAAGATACGACCTCAGTTCGTACGCGAACTCTGCGTAGCTAGCCTCTGACTTTTTGCTCACGCTTCGGAACTTCTGTCGGAACGCTTCCGCCGACAGGCGGTACTTCTTGAGCAAACAGCCCTTCACACACTCGTAATCGTCCGCCTCTTCCGCAGTTAGCCTGGCGATTACCCCGGCTGCCTCGCAGGGCAGTACACCCAGCAACCTCCTGGGCCAAGAGTCCCGGTTAAAACGGGCCCTTTCACATGCCCTCTCGAAGTTTACAAGGTAGAGACCCATGTCCTGTCCTACCTTAAATGGCTGTATCAGCTTCGACATGTCATAGAGATTTCGGCTGCCTGCTACCTCCATCTCTGGTCCTCCGTTCGTCTTCCTCAGTTCCACCTCTAGACGAAGTTTTTCAAGTTCCAATTCTTTAAATTTTGCTTCGTTTTCGTTTCGGTTTTTGATTCGTTTCCACATTACCTCAATTTCATCGTTGTCAAGACCCTCTTCCTGTATAGCCTTAACGAGCTCCATTTTTTTCATTGATGTGCCCGCCTCAACCCCAAGCTCTTCACACAAGTCGAGCAACTCCGATTTCAGCAAGCGCTGCAGCTCCATGACCGCGACCTATCTGGGCGGCAAACTCTGCTCCACTACCAAGAAGTACCAACCTCAAAACTTCAAAACTCCAAGGTAGTCCCCACGCCCCTGCAAAATCTCAACTCTATTTTACAGGCCTGGCGAAAGGGAAAGGATGCCGTCACTCACCAGACTCGGATCACGGCCCATGAAATCTTTCGGCGCTGCCGCTCACTGGTCGTTGAACTCGATCCCACCGGCTGCCATCCAGTTGTAACAGCTCCGGGGTCGTCCTTGTTGTCGGGCTCCGCGGGAGCCAGGCGCCGACCAGGACATCAGGCAGAAGGAGCTCGGAAGCAGGGCCGCTTTTGACAAAGGTTTACTTTACATTTGTACAAGGTCGGAAAACAGCATCAGAAGACAGGAGTCCCGAAGAAGTCCGCTTCTTTTATCGGGACGCTCTTCCCTAGATTCCCCACGTAGGGATTTCGACTAGCTATGTCAGCTCCTCCCCCACACACAGCGACACACTCCCGTCTCCACTCACACACGCCACCAACGCCATGCAGATTAGCGGTCCCAAAGACGTGTCCGCTTGTCACCCGAGGGGTCGGCGGGGTCGGCGCGGCGCGCATCCATGATTGCAGCGGCTTCCTCTTCCGAAGGGAAGGTAATTGGGTGCGGGGCGCCCGACTGGAGGGGTCCGTCTGGCAAGTGCGGGAAAGGATGCCTTGACCTCGTTGGCCGCTGTGGGATTCTTGGAGGGATGAGCGGCTGGTCTTCTCCCGCGCGTCGGCGGGCCTCTGGGGAAGTCGCTGACCAGCAGCCCTTTCTTCTCGCCGCGGACGCATGTCCTTGGGCTTTCTGGAGCCCAATGGGTTCCCGGAACGTAGAAATGCCTGGACGTTTTCCCACGTCGGCTGGCTTCCTGGAAGGTCGCTTGGACGCCTGCGGGTCTCCAGGACGGCGTTCATTACAGTGTGAACAATAGGAACACCTTCCCACACGTTCCGGTAAAGTTTAGGCTTGCAGCTGCTTCGAACGGAGTTGACGTCATTCGAAGCCCTCGTGTGAAGTGCAAACCGCATAATGGATGATAGCGGCGCCTGCGAACAATGCGAAGCGCGTTCCTTCTTCCTGCGTGTGTTTTTTGGTAAAGATTATGGTTGCGTAAGCTACTCAGAGTGGAAAGGTACGCATAGAAATCACATAGTGACGTCACCACGCTTTCATATATAAAAGAGAGACCGGTCTAGCAACTCACTCGCTTCATTCCAGGCAACCATGGGTAGACCACGGAAACTAAAGACGCCAGAAGAACAGCGTGAATATAATGGTCGACGAAAAGAACAAAACCGTCTTGCTCAACAGCGTCGTAGGCAAAACCCAGCAGCTCTCGCGCAAGACGCCGAGTGTATGCGTCAGGCTAGGCAGGACCCAGCATATGTTGCCAGAGAAGCGGAGCGAAAGCGTCGGGCTAGGCAGGACCCAGCATATGTCGCCAGAGAAGCCGAGCGCAAGCAACAAGCCCGCCGAGATGACGAGGAGCGACGTGAAGCAGAGAATGCTGCGAAACGACGAAAGTATCATGATGCCGGTCAGTTGGCCAATTTCAAGGGGGCTAATTCTAAATTTAAAAAGAAATTTCTCGGCGTAGAATTTGGATTCACTTGCTCATGTGTGATCGACTGTGGTGTCAAGACAATCTAATGTGCATTTCACATGTCACAAATAGACAAAAGAAGCAAAGCGCACTCGACGTCTTGTCGCGTTCCTTTCCTGGGGAGGACGTTGTGAACTTTAAAGTGTGTGGTGCCTGCAAGGATTCCTTACTCGAAGGTAAAGTGCCTCTACTTTCCGAGACTCGTGGATACGTATATCCTCCGATTTCAGCACATCTGCCTCAGTTAAACATCGTAGAAGACTAACTGGTTGCACCGCGAGTTCGTTCATGTCAATCAGACGTCTTTCTCATGGAGGCGGACAGTTCGGGATTAAAGGCGAAATCGTAAACGTCCCCATTGATATACAAAAGACTGTCCAGAGTCTTCCTCAAAGCATTGATGACAACGTAGCCATCAACGTACACTTGAAGCGGCGCCTGCTCGCAGAACTTGCATACGTTGCAGGTACCGTTCGAAAGGATAACATCAAAGCATGGCTCGAGTCCTTCTCCAGAGTCCGCTCTACAAGTTCAACAACATTCGCTTCAACCCACAGACTTTCGAACGTCTCCCGGACAAAGGGGAGATAGACGAAGACAAGGTTGAGAAGCTGATGGGTGTCGACGACCTTGATGACCCAAAGCAATGCGTTGTGGGTATGAGCCACGACGAGTCAGACGGTTGTGTATGATATAACATGCATGGCCGGTCTGCAGAATCAGACGCACTTCGTGGCCATTTCTCCTGGTGAAGGTCAGGTGCCAATCTCACTCTTGTATGATTCGAATCTGGAAGAACTATCCTTTCCGCAAATATACCTCGGTCAGCCTCGTCAGATCGTGAGCGACCGGGTAACACCATTCTATCTTGCAACGAGTGAAATTCGCCGCACTGATCGAAGCGGGCGTCCGTCCGACGCATGTGCTGTACATTGCTATGAAAGTCGCACGGCACAGGATGGTTGAAAAGACGATCACCTTCAGAAGCAACCATGCAACAAACAGTATTATGCGCAAACAACTCGGGGACGGCGAGTTTGTCAAATACGCCATCGACCAAGACCTGGGCGTTCATGCGAGGCGTCCCAAACACCACCCAGTACTTGATGGAGAAGAAGAGAGAGGCGTTTGCGATGATCCGACAGCTCGGGAAGCCTACAGTCTTCCTCACCATGCCGGCATCGGAAATACATTGGAAGCATTTGGTTGCACTCCTCGAGAAATTAAGGGTGCAAGGCAACCCCTCGAGCAGTGACCGCTCGAGGAGTTGCGGCTCATCGACGCTTCGGACCTCGTGATCAACGATCGGGTGGTGTGTGCCATATATGTGAATCGGCTCTTTGACACCATCATCAACATCCTGAAGGACAAGATCGTCTCCCCATTCAGACCGTACTACGTGGTGGACTTCTTCAAGCGAGTCGAATTTCAGCACAGAGGCAGTCTGCACGTCCACATTCTCCTCTGGCTCAACATTGCGCCCAGTGAAAAATTGAGCATGGATATGCCGCAGACAATCACGATGGCAGATTTCTTGATGTCTCTGGAGAAGGGATTCTTGCCACGCGAGAGATTGCAGATTCACCAGCATACACACACATGCTACAAGAAGACCAGGCATGTCTGTCGGTTTGGTGCACCGTTCATTACAAGTGAGAAAACCATGATCATCGTACCGTTCCCACCCACGGATGTGCCCGGGGAACTAGAGAGATGCAAGGTGTTAAAGCGAAAGTACCTGGACATGCACGCTAAGTTAGAAGAAACCGAATACGAAACGACGGAAGACTTCTTTAAGCAAATCAATATCACCTCAGAACAACAGTGCATTGACATTCTCAGGGCTGGGTTCGTTAGACCATGCCTCTTGCTCAAACGGAGTGTGAAAGAGAAATGGATGAATGTCTTTAACCTATAAGTTGCCTCGGTGCTTGATTCCAACATGGATCTCCAGGTCATCCTGGATCATTATGCGTGTGCCACGTATGTCATTGATTATACGTCAACAAGGCAGATCGCGGCATCTCCAATCTGCACAATGCGATAATCAAGATCACGGAAGAAAATCCTGAAATGGAGTACGCCCAGGCACTGAAGGCACTCGGTGATACCATGTTGAAGACCATTGAAATGTCGGCAGCGGGAAGCAGCATGGTTTCTGCTGAAGCAAGACATGTTCGAGAAAAGTCGAGACGTTAAATACATCCCAACCTGTCTCCCAAAGAATGGATGCTTGTGCGTAAGAGCAAGCAGCAAATGGCTAGCGAGAACTTGGACTAAAATTCGACCAATGTGTGGCAGCGTAACGTCATTCAGAAGTACGAAGACCGTCCGCCAGCATTAGAGGATCTGTGTCTGGCAGACTTTGTTGCCCATTTCAGCTACAACAATAGGGATAAGAGATATGACCGGAAGTACAGACCCTACATTATCAGATACAGGCATTACACAATTGACAACCCCATCAACTACAAAAGGGAGCAAGTTCTCCTCTTCCATGCATTCAAGCGGGAAGTCGACATTCTAGACAACAAGTTTCAGACAATCTATGAAGAAAACATGGGCAACGTAGTAGCGAAGCAAAAGGAGTATGTGGTGGGGATGGATTACGAAAAGATCATGGACATCTCCAGATCCATCACATCCGAGAAGAGCGAGCGAGCAGTGGGGACTACTGGAGATGCAGAAGCCTCATCAAACGTCCGTGTAGACTACGACCAAGACAGGGACATTCTCGATGACCCGGAGTACGTCGCTGCGACGCAGAGCGACAGTCCTTGTGCAGAGGTTCGAAAGCGGACAGACATTTACACACGGGAAGAGTTCTACTCCATGACGCGATTGACCAACGCAGAACAGTACGGGATCATCTGAGAAGTCATTCACCGAATCACTACACCCGGTTCTAAGCTACTATGTGGGTCTTCCTGACTGGCCCAGCAGGATGTGGAAAAACGTTTGTCCTTTTCCTCGTCATGGATCTGTATAACAGGCACTACAGTACCAATGGTAACTGTGATACAAATATGCATGCCGTGTGTGCAAGTACTGAAAAGGCCGCTGTCGATGGTGGATTGTCTGACAGGGATCATACCGCATGGTCTTCCAAAATGTGAAGTGCGTCATCATCGATGAAGTGAGTATGGTCTCTGCCGACATGTTCGCTAGAGTCGATGAG
Organism: Ixodes ricinus; assembly: GCA_037355805.1. Lineage (NCBI taxonomy): Eukaryota > Metazoa > Arthropoda > Arachnida > Ixodida > Ixodidae > Ixodes > Ixodes ricinus. The sequence goes on along the minus strand of JAZHYW010007933.1, from coordinate 14,626 downwards.
AGACTCAGACAAATTACGTGCAAGTACAACAAACTGTTCCGAGGACTTGGTTTGATCATGTGTGGTGATCTGCGGCGATTGCCGCCTGTTGGAACCAGTCCAATCTTCAAGAGAAGTCTTGATCAAAACAAGGTCTTTAGCAGCGAGGTTAGGTGGCATCACCTTGCATACTTTCCGTTATGTCAGGTGGTTCGGCAGATAGACGTGACATTCTCATCAATTCTAAGATCGGAAACGGCAGTCCTCGAGCCAGAAGAACTGAAACTGGTTGAGAGTTGTTTCGTCACGGCCGATCATGTGACGGCGGCGGCACCAGGCGCACTGCGTCTGTACTATTCCAATAGCGGCGCTTATGTCGCCCTGGAGTCGGTCTACAGATTTCAACCGACTGTACATAACAAATGTCAACGACGACTTCACGTTCTACCACAGAAATGAAAACGTCGATAGGGACTTCTAAGATGAGTTCAGGCATCTGGAGAACCATCATCTCCCCACCATCACGAAGGCATGCAATGCAATGTTAGAAGAACCACATTCGATTGCACTTGCTGCTCTCAATGTTCGATCCCTAGGTCTGCACTCCGAGGATCTGACTCACGACTTCATCCTCAACAAGGTACCAGTGTTGTATCTTTCGGAAACGTGGTCGGACGCGTTCTACGAAGTGGACGGATACACCGGAATAGTGTGTGCGAAGCGAGAGGGCAGCCGCGTGGTAGGCGTCGCAATCTACGCAAAAAGGAAAGCTTGTGTCTCTCACGGAAGCAACAATCCTTTGTATGCGGCGTGCAAGTTTATCTGCTCTTTGCGCTCCTCGTGTGTTTGTTTAATGCACCCATATGCTTTTGTTTCACCAGAATCTCTTTATGTTGCCCGCTGATTGGCATACCCCTCCTTTTAAACATTTCCTCTCTCCTATAGATGTTTGCAAGCCCGGCGTCTGGACGCCGCCATCTTGCTGTTGATGTGGGTAGATCGTCGGATAGTCGAGCACTGCTGAGGCGTACCCACGGCCTCAACAATGCTTGACTATCAGACGACCTACCCACCAACCTACCCACCAGCAGCAAGATGGTGGCGCCCAAAAGGCTGCGCCGTGGCGCAGTTCCACAACTCATAACAAGTGTTCAGGTGTCATCGGAATTTTTTTTCTTCCTATCTTCTGAAATTCAGGTGCAAACGCTTTTGAAAAGAACTAACAAAATAACTCTTTCAGGGGCTGTCTGACAGGCCGATTTATGTGCTGGTCTGAATAATAGCTTGGTGACAATTTCCTTGTATTTTTTTACATGTGTCACAAATTATATTTTATGTTTTGTCTCAGATGTGCCAGGCCATTCTGACACCCCAGAAATTGAATCCATACTGCCGGACGATGGACTAGGTGAGTTTGCGCACTTGTCTTTGATCCAAGTGGCCAATAGTTTTAATGTATAGGCATTATTAGTTGTTGGAAGTTCTGTGACTAAAATACTAGAAGATTATGTCAACTTGTCTTCATGCAGAGCTTCAGGCTTCTGGAAAATGTACCTGTAAATGCATTAGCACATTAGTGTGAGTGGCAGGGGCTTCCCAGGAATTGGAATTAAAGGAAAGTGTCCTAATTTCTTTTTTGTTGGGGGAGGGGGGGGGGTAGTGTGAATGGCAAAGGTTTTCCCAGAAATTAAAATTAAAAAAAGGTTGTCTCAATTTTTTTTTTTTTTTTTTGGGGGGGGGGGGCATTGAGAATAGTGGAGTCATTGCTTACTAAGGGGGCGCCTTAAAAAAAAACAAGGAGGGGTGTACCCCCTACCCCCCCCCCCGCCCGGGTAGGGGGTGTGTGGTGAAATCACTGGTGAGTGGGATCATTTCTTTGATAATGGCAGCAAAGCACTTTTATGCTGTGAAGTGGGCATTAATAACATCTTAATTTTCAGCACATCACTTTTTGGTAATTAATACCTCCTACCATCTCTTTTTACAGGGTGGGGCAGTTCCAGTGACAACAGTTCGACGGAAGCTGTTACTATCAAGACAGGTTCGTTGCTGCATGAGTAGTTTTCGCGTTAGGTAGTGGCTCACCTTGGCTTAAAGGCCGGCCCGCAAGCAGAGAGAAGGAACCCGACCCTCACTTTCCCTCTCGCCACTGTGAAAGGAGGAAATCGCCTCTCGTTTCCTCCTTGCCCTTTTTTTATTTTTTTGTTTTTGTTTTTTTGCCGGCTGCCTGATTTTTGGGGGCAAGCTTAGGGTGGGGGAATTAAAAGCTTGAAGGATTTGAAAAGATTATCCCAGAAGCCAGCCGGCACACCTGCGACAAGGAGCTGAACCAACCGAGGAGCTGTTTTCAGCGAGCTTGGCACTTGCTCTTCCCAACGAGTTGGATTGGCTTTTTTAGCATTGGTTTGGAGGACGATTCTTGCTGTTGTGAGAGCACAAATAACTTGTTCTGTTCAAAGAAGTAGTCATTGAAGTATCAATTTTAATATATATATCTGATTTGGCATCTTTCGTTGTTTACGCGAATTCATGGCGACAACGGGAAGTTCGAGCGGCGTTTTTCGGTATCTCAGGGATGGCGCTCCATAGACCAGTGGTTCTGATTCATTATGATTTGTGGACCGGCAGAGGTGACGGAGGATCCCATCCGTAGTGGGTCTAGCACTTTTCGTTGTAGAGCGTTTTGCTGTAGGGCATTTCGGTGCGGACTCTTCGGTGCACAGACATTTCAGTGTACGGACTTTTTGCTGCAAACACTATTCGGTGTGGGACTTTTCGGTGCGCGGATATTTCGGTGCACGGACATTTTGATGTCTGGACATTCGACGCTATGGTTCGCTCGCCGGTATCTCTTTTCCAACGTACGCACTACACGCTTCACATCGTGTTTGCGAGCGCAAAATCGATAGAGATGGTCTCCTCTATAAGGTTTTGGCTTTATTATTGGTACTGCGTGTAGGAAATGACCCAAACTGCAAGAAGCTTGAGAAGTTGTTTGTGTACTCAGAACAATTTTGAATATCTTCAAATGCGCCTAGCGTAATCGTATAGCTCCGATTGTTATTAATTTGTGAATAATAAATTGTTGATAACCTTACAGAACGAAAAACAATGTAATTATCACTTGTAACACATTAGGGAATAACGTAGGCGTGCGCGGGTACAAAATAAGTAATCAAATCAAATATCGATTTGAATCAACTAAACAGGCCGAATTCCGTGAATGCTAAATCTATTTTATTTGAAATCAAATGTTTTCACATTCTCGTACGAAAAACAAAAAGTGGCTTTGTATGATCTGTGGTCAACCTCCTTCCCTGCAGCCGTAATGATGTCGTCGGCCGTAAAAAAACTGCTTTACAATTGTGTTTATATACAGCGTGATTTTTTTAACGATTAGACATTTTTCTAAAAAAGAAAACGTCAGAGTTACGCAATTGCGGTTTGTGCCCTATTTGTGGTCATCAAAAACACCAAATCATTCATTTTTTAGAGAGATGTAACGCACGTGAAGTAGTTCACGGCGTCCTAAAAGCCTAATTTGGACGTGAATCGCGTTGCCGCAATTTTTTCGGCCGCCGCGCTCCTCGCCCCTTGTACAGTGGCGTTGTCACAGCGATGCGCATGATTTATCGCTTTGGCTTCATGGCGTTGGGCTGCGCCACGCGGAGATGGCGGCGACATCAAATCAGAACTATATTTTCGCGCCCAAATGAGGAGGACGCCTTATCAGGACGCCGTATAATAGTGTACACGCATTGGTTTGGTGGCTTTCGATTATGGCCAACAACTTTCTAAGTACACTATACCGTTTTTTTTTCTAATTAAAAGGTTAATTAGCAAATTTTAGGCAATCAGTCGGTTTTAGTTGCGTTCTTTCTTGAACGTAATCCTCGCCTGGCCGCATAGCTCACCTACACAAACCGCAATTGCGTTAATTTTCACTGAACAATTTAGTGGCTTTCGATTATGCCCAACAACGTTCTAAATAAACTATGTCGTTTTCTTTTATAATTAACAAGCTCATTACCAAATTTTAGGTAATCAGTCGGTTTTTAGTTGCGTTCTTTCTTGAACCTAATCATCGCCTGGCCGTATAGCTCACATCCACAAAACGCAATTGCGTTAATTTGCACGTTTTTTCTAATAACTAATAGGTGAAAACGAAAAACGCTGTATATAAAACAGAGGGCAGTTCTTTTCTGATATAAATAAAGCGTGAAACACGCGTCTTGCATGCATCTCTTTTTTTTTTTTTTTCGCCTATAAAAACAAATTCCGGGGCATTCGAAATTGAGTTTATGATGGGGCGGGCGCTTTATCACGGGGTATTTTGTCATGTTTTATAAGCTTTATTACTGGTCAGAAGAAAGCCACGCGAGCCGTATCACGTTGAAAACAGCTAATTCGGGTGTTTCTCAAGGAGCTCTAGAACTTTCCAATTGAGATATCGGTTCTTAATACATTTAAAAAGTTGGGTAATTAGTCCTAAACATTTAATTTATTTGGCATAATTAAAAATACTGCAACTCTCGCAAGACGCTTGCTAACAACATAAAGTTGGTTTCATTGGCGTAAAGTGGCTGCGCTCTAATTTCGCGTTACAGAGATTTGTAAACGTCTTTCATTTTTATGCTTGGTCTTTAAAGATTCGTGAAAAGCATTCGCGAACTTATCTGTCAAGCCGCGTCCGCGGACAGCGCGGCCTCCTCGGCAAGTTGTTTCCTCATCGAAGACGACGATGAAAATGAGGGTACGATCAAAATCTAAATGCCTGAATAAAGCGCAACTTTAAAATAATTCGAAGAGTGTTAAATGACTTTATTTCCACCATATTCAAATTCCAACACTCGTCGCAGGCAGCATGAAAGGCAGCACTGCACTCTTGGCGCAAACGAGTGCCCAGTCAACGGTCCTACACTCAAACACGCACCACCGACCTGTTTTAAAAATAAATAATTTCCAGTACTTTTGGTAGAAAAGGCAAATTTTCTACTGAGCGTGCTATTTAATTTTTTGTGGACCCAAAAATCCTGTAGCCGAGATCGGTACTTCACAGCTTCAGGAAGACGAAGAACGACGGATGCACTATTTCCCTCGGAAGTACTGTTATGATGTTGAATTCCACATAAAATTGTATTTGCACAAATTGTGGCACGATGCCGAACTTGCTTGATTACTTTTCTTTTAGAGTCAACATAACCAGGCATAATCTACAGCTATTGCAGATTTTATTTTAATTGGCGTACAGCGCGAAATACAAGTAGGGACATAAAGAACACAATAGAGCTCTGCATTTCTAATGCATTTCTTTCTTTCTGTACTTGTGGGCAGTTAGCCCGCATGACTATATTCAAAAATTGACAAATCGTTTAAGCCTCCTTCTTTTATAGTTTGTTTCATAGATTAATTAGTAATTGTGGCGAATCCCGGCTTTGTTCGGGTACAGATCTCGCACGTGCTCAAGAACACATTTCGGCATGATTTCCCGCTTGGTGATGACGTTCAGCTGGCCGCTGTTCCGCTTCTTTTCTAAGTAGGCCGGGCAACGCCAGATGCCTAAATTAGCCAAGCAGCCCCAAAACTTGCGGTAGTACACCTTCTGAACTCCTGGGTTTTTTGGAGATGGTCGCTGGCCTTCGCCCACCCTGACAGAGCCCCGAAAAATTATGCAAGGGCTGCAGAGGCTATCTGGGCATTCCATTTCTTAATTTGCGAACAAGTGGGAACAGAAGAGAATGAAAACTTCGTAATACCTGCTGTCTTTTAATAAATGGCATAATATGCTACTATTGCTAGTTGCACTATTTTACGCGAAGAAAATCGTGAGTTTGCGGTTCAATCTCCGTGTTTCCCGCTCTCTTTGCTGATAACCAAGATATTTGTCGGCTGTCGAGTTTTCAGTTATATTTGTTGACAGAAACTAAATGCACGTTTGGCCACGAAGAAATTTTTTCAAAGGCTGAAGATACATGAAATATACCATAAACCGTCTCACTTTTTATGGAAGTTTGTTTTTTACTTTTCTTAGTTGCTTCAACGAGGCGGCCGTTACTCTAGAAAACACCTGTGGTACGAACATATATATTATGCGCCAGAAATGGTCAGACTGTGTTCATTTCGATACATGACTATATTGTCAAAATGCAACTAATTTTACATGCTTCGCCCTCTTACTGCAATATTTTTAACTTGTATTTACTCATGATTATTATTTTGAACAAAAAAACGAAATAGTGATACAATCACTCTTCAGTGTGCCGTTGTTAGAACGACCAATTTTCAACTCTCTGGTAGAGCTCGAAGTTCAGATAAAAATATCCACCTTTTTTTCCTTCTGCTATGATGTTCAAGTTCCGTTCACTCGAGATAAATATGCGGTGTTGTAGCGTATGTAGCCGCATGCGGAAGTATCTGAGTGTGTTTTAAAGCTGCAAAAAAAGAGTAAAAAATAAAAAAAGGAGAAAAGCGAGCCAGCCCGAACCCTTCCGAGCTCATATCCAGCCTGCCTAACTAATCCCTGATGTTTGGGTTTGAAGCAGAGAACCTTGAAGGGTTACAGAGATTTTGTCGGGGGCCGGTAAGCCCATTAGCACTCGTGCGAGAAGGCCGTAAAAAGCGAGGAGGAAAATGGAGGAGGAAAGGGGAGGAGGAAAAAAGAAAAGAGGGGAATCTTCTGCCACGCTGAAGAAAATTTTGAGTTCCCCCTTTAAAACGTGGCATGAAAAGGACTGGCAACATTTGGGGGCTGTATGATTGAACAGGTGGCCTAAATGGGACGGGACCCAAATATTAAACCATTGCACCCTCATCTGAGCCACTGTTTATTGCTCTGGAGAAAAGCAGTAGGAAATGATTGTTCTGACATCCTACAAAAGAAGCAATCAGATGCACTGGCAAGTTATATTTCTGCTATTGCACAGATCTTTCGTCTTACGCTTGAATTCCAACAATTCAACGACATAATAACTTATATCTATATTCATTTATGTTGGGACAACAAATCATGTGTCGCTGTTTCTAGAAGTGCAAGCTCGGAAAACCGCAACATAAAGTATGCCGTGAAAACTATTTTTAGTCTAAAATCTTCAACAAATCTCGCGTAATGTAATGTAAGAAAAGACCCACTCAGAAAAGCTACATGTAACTGGCATTACCAGCAGCAGGTCACTTCTGGTTTCTCTAGCTTCTGTACCTTTCAGCATAACCTAAAATGTGCCTCAGCACTAAGACATGTCCATGGCTTCTTTGTTATGGCTGTTTAAGGGGGAACACTGCTTCTAGAGCTTTTTAGTATAACTTGTAATCAAATACAAAAATTAAATTTGCACAACTTATCTACCTTTACAATCTGACTACAAATATGTCCTTAACTCTTTCCTAACCGAGGGAACAGCAGCAATTTACAAAGGTTCCATGCAGCTGCTTATATTTTCCTAACTAATTTGCGTATGTAGAAATATGACACATCAAAATGTGGCCAGTTGTTTTTTCAAGGAAAAGACAGGTTGGTATAAGGTTAGGAAAAAGATTTTAAAATCTAATTTTTTAAAAATACAATGTAGGTGCGGAAGGCGTATAAATGCCGAAACTTCAACAATTGTGTCAAATTAAACGACACAAAATTTTTTGAGTATACAAAATGTGCCCCACGCACACTGCTATTACTTCTCAAAAGTTAGTGTACTCTAACTGACATCTATTTCTGATTCGTCGGAGAGTTAGCCTCCATAACAGGTGTGCTTTTTCAACGAGGGAATGTGATATTTTGGTGAAACACGGATAGTACACCTTTACATCCTCAGCAGAATGCTTTCTTTGTGTTCTACCTTGGTTTTGTCATAGCTTTGATTGCAGTTCCTTGTTATTTAGGATTTTGTAGACCTTGTTGGGAACATGAAACATGTACGCTGGCTCAGGAACAGGATTGAAAAATTATAGTGATGCTTAGTGACAATTGTTTGTTAAGTGATGCCTATAATATGACTTAAAGTGTTGCCGGATCTCTTGACAGCCATAAAGGTATGCCGCAGTACGGTTGAGTTGTGTAAATAATGCCATCTTTGTTACGAAGACTGTTGCAATCAGTTAGCAATGTTAGACAAAGGCAACCACCTGCTTTCTCAGGACTATTCTTGACAGCACACCAGCTTGTGATCAAGCTCAAACCTGCGTTGAAACCAAAAACTACACTTCGGCTATCCACGTGATTGTCGAACATAATTCTCTGCACTACCTTTAATTTTTTGACAGCGCATAAAACCATTGATTATGGTCGTGGTCAGGAAAGAGTTATTATTGGAATATTTGCAAAGACTACGGAAAGAATTAAGACAAATTAAAATACTGAAGTCAGAAAATGAACATAGCTCAGCAAACTGAAAGGAATGTGGATTCCAGTAAGGTATAAATGGAAGCTCTAGGAGAAGTTTTGCTTTTATGACACTTCTGAATTTTTCAGTTTCAAAATTATTTCTTTATTTCTTGCAGAAAGTATAAAGGGCATCTAAAAAACACTTGACGTTATGTTTACATATTTATACCCTTATTGGATTCCTCAGACATGCGCATATCGGAGAAAGAAAACAACTGGGACAACTGGATGCGTGCAAGTGGAGATATGGCTTCCAGAAAATACCAGTTCATTCTGAAATAATAGCAAAAAGCATGCACATACCCATTTTACAATGTTTTTTAAAAAAGCACTGACACATCAAAATCTTTTTTTTTATTCTCCGAAACGATTGAAAACTATGCCAGGACATTACTTTCAAAATTGGAAACTTGGGAATTCAATATTTGTGAAGTAAAAAAACAATTTCCAAATGCCGAATCGAAGTTCCCGTGTGACCCGCGCTCAGTGGAGTGACGTCAAATCCTTGCGGCCTCTTGCGAGTCGACTTTCTTTCGGACCTCCGCTCCACGCTACAAAGCAAAGCGCCGTCGCCACCGCAACCCGAAGGAAGGAGGGAGAGAAGGGCGCCGGGTGGAACCGGGAGAAAAACGATTTTTCCCTCGACTCACCGATCATCCTCTGCTCTCGAGTGCCGCCAAGTTTTCCGAGGGAGGATACAAATCCAGGAAGCGACGTCACACCGGACTTTGATTTTTGGTATTTCAAAAGAGGGGTCGTGTGCGTTCGCAATTGCGTTAAAAAACATGTTTTACGATTGCCGTTCTTAAACATTATAGAAATGTTGCCTACAAAGCTTCTAAATTTTCTGAGTTTTGACGTCACCGATCAAAGGAGGGAGGCGAAAAGCAGGAGAATCAAGCGCCTAAAATAAAAGGGTGCGCGCGCGCGCGTAAACAAAAGATTTTTTTGCGATACATTTTTTTTTTGCGTGTCTATGACTACAACTTGTATCGTTTTAGACCATAAAAAAAAATACGACCTTTGGGGTGTCAGTGCCCCTTTGAGTCAATACTTGAGGATAAAAGAGATTTGTTTCACTAAAATACTTCAGGACAATATGATAAGTGCTATCTAGCCCCTTCCTTCGTGTCTTGGCGCAAGTCAAACATCTCAAGTTGGGCCACCTTTTAGCATCCTACTATAGACGAACACGCGGCTCTGACGTCACGCCTCTGTGGGGCGCTGTTGTCGCCATGGTGCATGCGCAGAAGCTTCACCCCACGCGAATCTGGTTTCTGCGCTTACGCAGTGCCCACACCTGGTGTGGGCAAATACGGGCTTGTTTGGAAACAGCGTGTCGGTCTATAGTGTTGTTTTCATTGTGATTCAGCATAAGCTAAAATTTCACTATGCTGTGCTTCCACTTGCAGAACCACCAGATTATGTTGAACAGGACGAAGAGCCTAGCAGCCTAGTTCCAGCTTTACTGAAAGGTATGTTGCCGATAGCATTTCTTTTTGTAGCTGGGAACATTTCTGAACATTTTCTCTTGACTTTCTTCATTTCGATCTGCTGAATTGCCAGATTACACAGACATGACAAAGGTCACCTTCCACTTCAATGCAGGTATGTACCTTATTAAACTGGCAATTTCGGCGTTCAGTCGCTGGCGGCACGTTGAATCGGACCACATTCTTTGCAGAGCCACAGGTTTCCGAAGAGACTGGACGATCGCACAGTGCGGCAGTGGCCGTTAAGATTGGTCTGTTGTCTTCGTGGCATTTTATGGTTAGGTGCTACACTAAATGTTGGAATCACTTGCATGTGCAGAGCCGCCAGATCCGACAGAAGTCCGCACCGAGGCAGTTTCCACGGGAACAGGTATGTAGCCATGCTATTGTGCTTTCCATTAAATTTTTTATTTAACACAGAATGTGTTTTGTTAGTTGATTTCTGTATAGAGTTCTGCAACGTTTTAGTAACGGCTGGCAGCAACAGTTAGCTGTAACGAAAATGACCGAAAAGCGTTACGCCCATAGGTAACCATATAAAAACACTTTAGTTCCTGGCAGGATTTGAACTCCACCACTTTGCAACTGTGAAAGAAGTGCTTTGCCCACTGAGCTACCCAGGGACCCCGTTCGGAACGCACAAAAGCGACTCTCTTTGGCGCTGTCACGCGCTTTGTTGTCAAAACGTTTTATATACATAAAAATGAAGTGAGGCATTAACTCGTATGACTCTCGCAGCGTGATAGGCCTGAAGGCCTATCACGCTGTAGAATTTGTGATAGGCCTCGAAGGCCTATCACAGATTCTGTACTTACCAGTCTGTCAGCATGATCAAACTGTTATGTTTTTGTGTTTTTTTTTGTAACTTTTTTTTTTTATTTCGGCGTGGAGGTTTTTGAGGAGAGCCCATGAAATTACTTAGTGCTTTGTGGGCTCTATGGTAAACCAGGTTCATGGTGGTCTCGTCGACAGCTTGTTGACAATATTGTAGGTATAAGGTTTAAAAGCGCAAACAGACAGGGACAATAGAAAATAACACAAACGACAGGGACACACAAATAATAACACAAACGACAGCGCCTTGTCCCTGTCGTTTGTGTTATTTTCTATTGTCCCTGTCTGTTTGCGCTTTTAAACCTTATACCTACCATGGACCAACTAGCCCAAACCAAAGTTTTAATGAGACAATATTGTATATTCTTTCGTGCATCATTCACAATATTTCGCTTGTTTTGTCTCAGATGTGCGGGATGACTTTGCTGCCCGACAAAGTGGAACCGTTTTGGCGAATGCTAGACAAGGGCTGTGTTCCAAATCCTGCCTGAATGGATCAGGGTTAGACGGTTCCAGCGGCAACACTGCGATGACGGCTGTTACTATCAAGACGGGTGGGTTGTTGCACGAGCAGTTTTTGCACAATGTACCGGGTTATTTTGGATTATATCTTGCACTAAAGGAACTACCAGCATTTGAGGTTTCTACAACGAAACTGGTAGAACAAGTGCACCGTGCCAATGTTCACAAAATCACAGCCCAGTGCGTGATCGTCATAGCCCTGGCAGATGCATGTTTGTCCAATCGTAAAGCGTGCAAGGCACGTGCCATATGCACAAATGCTGAAATTGGGACCAGCCAGATGCCTGTTTCTGGACTAATCTATTGGATGTGGAGGATGATTGTAGAATGCATTATGGTCAACCATTATTGGTCCGTCTTTATTAAGTTTATTGGTCAGGAACAGTATCAAAAACTTGTTGCAAGTTACTTGTTCTACAAAAGAAAGCTATAAGATGTATTGACAACTTAGACTTGTGTGCTTGTGCAGCTTGTTGTGTTAATCAGTTGTTGTAATTCAATAACACTAACTTGAGAAGCCAGAGTAATGTGCTGTGAATGACTTCATTTTCGCGGGCTGAATATTTTGCGAAGTGTGGATTTCTAAAATATTTTGTGGGCACAAAATTTCACGATTTGGAACAAAACATAGTGCATTAAAGGGATACAGAATCAAGACATGAAATATACAGAAAACATCAAGAAATAAGTTCAATATGATCAGCGAAGCGTGTAAAGAATAATCGCATGGTCGTATCTTGAGCAGATGGCTGTATTTTTGGATGGCTATATTTTTGGTTCTAAATGTCAGGATTTTGGCGAGTGCTTCAAAATCGGCCAGCGAAGAGTGCGATGCATCTTGGGAGATCTGGCTGACGTCTTGACATCACCATGCCTCGGAGGGCCAAGCGTACCGTAGTTACGAGTTTTGCCACTTGGAGTGCGTCAACGCGTTACAATCTCGCTTAGTTGAAGTACCCGAGGGCTGTAGATACAGCGGAGCTAGCAGAGCTGCCTCGAGTGCGGGATGGCCGACCAACATGACGAGAGTGGTGGCGGCGGCGGTGGGTACGACGATGACATTAGCGAAGATGAAGACGCCGCCACATCACTAGTGGCTATGGTGGCCGAGAAGCGATTCGGCCTGGAACCGTATTTGTATGACTCCTTCTCGCTCCTTGTCCGCAACAGACAAGGAATCCTCCAACACTTCGGAAATGCCAGGCAACCCCCTTCCACCAGCAGCCGGGCGCGTGTGGCACGGCGAATTGGTGAGCCTAATCATAGAAAAATCAGCGAATGCATATGCGCACGCACGCGCGCTAAAGCAGCGAGACGTTTTAATGACAGCGCGCTAGCCGCGCTGTCGTGGGTCACGAAAGTACGTCGTTTAAACCAGGTCGTGGTGTTAGCATGCACACCGCACTCACTTTTTCTTTCCTTATTAGCTTGTTACTTTTGTTGATAGCGTGCGAAACGTGATTTTGTCGAAGGGACGCTCGCGCTAACAGAGATCGGTAGTTAGAGTACGCTCGCAACGGCGGCTTTCCAAAAGTGGTACGAACGCACAAACACAGCAATGAATGTGCCACGAAGCGCTTTTATGGGAAGGACAGAAAGGTGTTTAAAAAGGCAAGTTTGGAACCAAAAGCGCGTGTGGCCTTCGAAAAGATTTCCCCGTGCGAGGGCTCGATTGTGCAGGCAGCACAATCTGCACTAGTCTGCTCCATGCGAGTGTGTACGTAAACGGTGCTACCATGCTACAAGCCTGAGGTGGTTTTGCACGACGGTTTCCTTTTGCTTGTGCGCAGCGGTCCCGCTCAAAGCTGTTGCGCTCGCTCCGGTAGCAATCTTTGCTCACGCTTATCACTGAAGTCGGCCTGCCGTAACGTAGCAACGGTGCTTCACGCCACAGCGCGAGACATTGTGCCAGTACAGTACGTCACGCAGTAACGGTACACGATGGTACGATGCTTATCCATATCGAACAGGGGAGGGATGGACATTGAGCCCAGCATCCCAGCTGGTTCTGCGATTTGATGTTGCGTTCAACGTGCACCAGGCTGCGGAGCGCTAACACGCTCGGCTACCAATCCTTCCTGAAGGAATGTAGTCTCACTGCGGCTGCTTGCAAAACAAATATTAAAGAACACACATTGCGAAGATTGTGAGAATTCAGTACTTTTTCACGAACATATTTGTACATGCCACACACTTTTTGGTCTTGAGAATATTAAGGGTGAATAAATAGAAAAACAAATGTCTTTGTACTAACAGGTGCTCCTGCGGCAGCATGTGCAGACCAATGCAGACGGTCAAGGAGTCGGTGTGCTGCAGGGAGCTGCACAATGTGGCGCGCATGTGCAGTGACCAGGGGGTGACCTGTGTAACAAAGCACCCCTTGTTCGAGCTGTACTGCCTAAACACCGACATCTTGGACCTAGAGTACCTCAAGCTCCAGCGCCTCTGCCCTCTGGATGCAGGAGACAGGGGCCCACAAGAGTATGTATATTGAAATTCTAGCAAAAACTCGTGATGTGAGCAAGAGTTGATACTGCCTGTCTTGCAGAAATCAACATTCCATGCCTCCAGTTTTCATGAGCTCTATTTTTTTCTCGATTTGTAAGATAAAAGGATAGATCTCTTAAAAAACCAACGGGGCGGCAAAGGAACCGTGGAGGAGTTCTGTAACTTGTATTGCCTGCACCGTACTCGGCATCAACCATTTTGTGCTGCATTGTCAAGGCAAGTGTAGCTTCCACCGTGCTTCAGCTTGGCACTGCTGCAAAAACACGTGGCTTCGTGTTTATTCTCATTCAAGTGCTATCGCGCAACTAGCTTTGACAGTTAAAGCACTGTCGCAGCTACGCTAGCCTTGACAACATAGCACAAAATAGTTGACACCAAATAAAGCACATGTGTAAACATGCGCAATCTGACAGAGTTTACTATTCAATAAAATTTGCTTTCAAGCTCGTCCATTTCTGTATCCACAGAATCTAAGATAATACAGATAGCAAATAGTTCATACTGGTCATCATTGCAGCATGGTTGGGTGTGATATCTCAAGGGAAAAATAACAAAATTGTGTTATGGGTGAGGTGAATTTTTATAAATGACAATGACTGATTAACCTCGGTAATGGCAAGCAATAAAAATATAAAAGATAGGCTTGTTCCTGCATTATCAGGATGTTACCACCATGTACTAGTCATTGAGAAAATTCTTGCATGCTGTATCTGAATTGCAGTTAGGTTCTATTATACAGTCAAACCCGCATATATCGAACTCGCAAAAAACGGGAGATTAGTTCGATATATACGTGTAATTCGATATAACATTTTTGATGAATTTGACTCCTCAAAATCCACCCTCTTCTGCAGACATATTACACAGTGAAATAGTCTTGCTTCTGCTGCTTTTTCGTCATCGCATCCGCGATAAC
>JAZHYW010007932.1:0-34361 GCA_037355805.1 Ixodes ricinus | reverse complement strand
ACAACCGTTGAGATCGCAGAAGTTGCAATAGACAACCCCCCTCGTTATGCGATCGCCCGCGCCATTCCAACCAGTACTGCTGTTGACCTCGCCAAGTTGATCTTGGAGGACGTAATATTTGAAATACGGGGCACCTCGAAGAACTTCACAGCGATCGCGGACGTTTCCTTCCTCTCGCGCGTAGTCTCAGAAATGCTACAATCCTACTCCGTGCCCCACCAAGTCACCACCGCTTATCATCCACAAACAGAATGAGATTGACCGAGCGAATGAACGGGACGTTATCCGACATGCTGTCTATGTACGTCTTGTCCAATGAAAACAATTCGGACGTGGCTTGCCCTATATCCCGTTTGCTATATATAATTAATTACGCGACGACACAACGCGTTTCACCTTATTTTATCGACTCTTCGGCAGTGAACCTTTCTTAATGATTGATTCTCTCCTTCCACTACAACCAGACGCTTCCTCACAGCATTTGCCTCCGACGCAATAAGTAAAGCTGAAGATGCCCGTCAATTAGCTCCGTCTACGCTCACTTGATTCTCAAAAGCGCCAATGCACGCGGTACGACAGATCGCACCAACATGTCAGGTTTTCTCCCGGAGATCTTTTTCTTCTTTGGACACCGCAGTGCCTTGTCGGATTGGCCGACAAGCTACAACATCGTTATATTGGACCCTACCGGATCTACCACCAATCAGTGACGTCACATGTGTCGTAGAACCCCTCCATGAACAAAACGACGGACGCCGCAAACAACGAGACGCCGTGCACGTGCTCCGTCGAAAGCCATACATCGCACCGACGGCCCCGTAGCTCAACGACAAAGAAGGTGGGCATTTCTTTCGGAAGAGGTAATATTACGGAGATGAAGGAAGCAAAGACGGGCAATCAAGGCAGGGGATGAGAAAGAAGAAGCGCCCCGATCTCCCCCCGATCCCGCGAGGTCGAAGCGCCCATTTAGCCTTCTCCTGCAACGCATTCTTATTGTTCTGTAAATAAACCATCGTTCGCCGTGATTCAACATTGTTAATATTATAATTATAAAAAGAAGGTGGGAGGCTTGACAAATGTGGAGGTCAAAGGAAGATGGAAAATGCAGCTATATCATCTTTATTCTTGCGGGTTTTTCGCCAAGTGCAGCGTGCAGGAAGCATAGCCGCAAGACTGCTTCCTTCCGAGCAATACAAGAAAAGAAATCAACTGCTTCGTGCCTTTACCATTGTCGGACAACCAATCACGAGCAGAAAAAATTAAATCGCAGGATCACGTCGCGTTCAACGTACAGTGGTGGTTTAAGCGTTAATGGCAAGGAGGGGACGAAGACGACGGCGAGCGCCATGGCGATACAGGTTTGGCAATAAGTTGATTTTCACCATCCGATGGTAGCGTGGGCGGAGGTCGGAAATGATGGGACTCATTAGAAAACGGAGCATAGAGAAGTAACATTTTTTTTAATGAGGTGGTCAGAGCCGAACATTGCACTGGTGTTGCCTCCCTCCATGGAAACCGTACCGGAAGGCAAACGCTATCTCCGGTTTTTTCATGGCGTTGTCGTGACCGCATCTTGATCGGCGCAAAAAACATCACTACTTACTAATCTGGCCGACCCTTTAGATCCGCTCAATGTCTGATACAACGTATATCATACGCCATTGTCTGCCTTGTCTTTCCCCGTAGTATTTCTCAGGATGCGCTTACTGAACGAAAATACCTACGCCATTAAATTCGCCGCCGATTCAACGGCCGCCAACGGGACGCTTTAGTATTGCGGACATCAGAGCTTTCGTAGAGATAGCCGGGACTTTTTTTCTATGTGTATTACACTTGAACGAATACTAATGCACGAGCTATTTATCTAAGGTGGGCTCGAAAACACGCGACACGCAGGACGACGCTGGCTTGCAGCGTTGGCTGCGTCGTACTGCGTGCTGGGTGTTTCCGCCATGTCCGCGTGTGGATATTTACCGATTGCCTGTACGCCGTACACGACAGCCGCCTGTGATGACTGCTTTTATTTTTATAACGCTCCCAATTTTCGTTTCACCTGTGAACCAGTTTCTTTTTGCCCCTAACTTTTCTGTGATTTTCGAATTTGAACATATTTGCGGCCACAGTCAAGGCCAAAGTAAGTTAACAAACCTTGTTTCTCATCGCAGGTCAGAAGCTTCTGCTCTTGCTCCGGATTTTAGAAATACTGCTTTTCGCACATGCATTATATCGGCATCGTGTAGGGCACGTGTGGCCGATTCAGGCATGAGCGTCAAGTGCTTTGGCTATCCTATTGAAAAACCCGGCAAGAAGTTCAGTGCCATCCGGTAAAAATGGGTGGAGGTTTTTGCCCGTTTTCGCCCGAAGCCAGCATAGTTTACCAGTCTCTGCACTGTACGTTTTACCCTGCAGCAGCAGCCACTCTCGTTGCCAGACGCACCCGTCTTTGTTGGAAACTCTACTCTCAGCCACACTCGTTTACGGACTTCACTGGAAGTCGACGCGAAGGAAACGGCTAAGCCAAGAAAGCCAAGACGAGCCAAAGACTAAGTGTGTAATGGCGGCCGCCAACGCAGCGGCATTCTCGAGAGTGTTTAAGTTCAGGACGACGTTTGTCACAAACTCTGGCCACAACCGACGCTCCCATGGACCTTTTACAGCGAAGCTGTTCGCGACTATTGGCCCCGAGCGGGACCGATTGGAGCGCTGCGATCGCTCGACCGTGACGTAGGAT
The DNA here is from genome assembly GCA_037355805.1 of Ixodes ricinus. NCBI lineage: Eukaryota > Metazoa > Arthropoda > Arachnida > Ixodida > Ixodidae > Ixodes > Ixodes ricinus. The sequence continues at coordinate 31,630 of JAZHYW010007932.1, read as the reverse complement.
GGAGGATCACGTGATAAGGCCAGCTATTCCGCCTTGCTTTGGTCGGGGCCTTCGGAAGCCCTTCAATCGGTACTTTCGCATTTTTTCTGTGTTTGAGCTTGATCAGTAAAGGCGTGGATCGGCTTCGGCAGCTGTCGAGCTCAGGGAGCAACGGTAAAGTACTGTTCGGGGCCGCAAACCCGCAGTTACGCGACCGACCCAAATATCAGCTACCACATCTACCCCAAGGAGAAGCATTCCAATATGGTTCATAAAATGTGAACAGTCCTCACCCTGCGTGGCAGTACCTTTCTCATACGGCTTTAAAATTATTTGAACAATGGGATTAAAAATGTATGTACAAGTTGGCGTCACGTAATGCAAGTAGAGCTGAGTGCTCGTAGACTTGAAACAGTAATTTACAGAGGGTAACAAGCCATAAAATTTCACTGACTAGTTTAATGCAAACATCACTCACAGCTTAGTGGTATTTGAGCAGCCAGCAGCTGCATAAATGTGAGAATGTTACGTGGCTTTATTAATTTTACTTTAAAGATTGCTGATGCAAGTAGCTGCACTCGTATTAGCAAGTAATATTTTTATTTTTGTAACCTATCTGCTTATCTTGTAGGAGCCCAAATAAAACAATTCTACAACTCTAATACACCTAGCTACAGGAATATTTGCATAATCTTTCTTTACAAAAAGAAAAACAGCGATGCTGTGCACGAACTGTCATTGACCTTTGAATGGTCTGATATTAGTTTTGAAATTAAATGCTATCAACAAGCTTTAATATTCGTCGCTCGAAAATTCTGACATCGCAGAAAAATTACAAAACCTGTGCCTCAAAACGTAAAAAAAAAAAAAGAAATTAGTTGCATAGTATTGATTTTGCGACTCGCGACTTGGGAAGCGAGCATGTTACCACTGAGCCAGGGGATTGTCTTTTTCTTTATTCCTGAGCTACGATAACAACGGGAGACGACCGATTATATTTGGAAAAAGGCGCTTCACTTCACCGTTCATCCCAAATCGCAATCTCTAAGGGCCGGTTGAGACACTTGCGTTAATGAGTGCGTTTAATGGGCCTGTTCACACATGAAGCGGAGCGCTGACAAGCGTAGCGCTTATCCTCGCGCTAAGCGCGCGGACGGGAGCGTTCATCCGCTTTGTATCTCACCGTCAAAACTGTTGCTCATCGGCAGACGATAGTAGCTGACGGCACGTGAGGACGCTACGCTGGCGCTTCGCTGCATGTGAGAACCGACCTTAACTGTGTTGTGTTGAGAACCGAAAGCGAGACACCGGCACATTTGTGCTTCGTATGGAGCGTGGAATCCAATTGAAGGAATCATGTTTGCACGCGATATAAGCAGCAGGAATGTCCTGGTTTCTCGCAGCCGAAACGCAGTCAAACGCAGTCAAACGCAATCATACGCAACTGTCTGAGTGCTCCAGTTGTTTCACTCCTCGGCTCTGGCCGCGAGCTCGATCGATTTCACAGCACGCTGGCCGGTGGGTATATACAACCTAACCAAGTAATGATACACGGCATGTTCCTTCGCCCATGCTTTGCACGAAATCGATGTGTCACCGACGTTTCTTTCATCCCCCTCGTGCGGGTACGAAGTGAGTGCCGACGTTTGGAGTACGAATCCAATGAACGTGTAGCAATCCTTATCCAGCTTCTTGATTCTACAGAACACGTGTCCCGCTTCAAGAACTCTTTCGCCCTCAAGCAACAGGCAGGACATTTAGTGGGCCTTGTCCATGAACGCATTGATGCTGCTTACAGACAGCAACAACTGAAAAGGGGTACACAGTTGTAACGGGGTGCCCGGTCAAATAGAAATTAAAAAAAACAACTCGCCTACCTTTCAACGGTAGGTCGCACTTCGTAAGCATTCATTGCGATACGCGAGACAGCCGCCGAAAGCGACAAGTTGAACCGTACCCTCCGCCGCGCCAGCCCACGCCGCCGCGCTTCCGTGCAGCGACCGTTTCCCTGCTCGCCTGCAACCGGCTCACCGGCTCCCGGAAGCATTCGTACGGTAGCCGATTTAGGAACTCGACTGGGTCGAGTAGTGAAACGAAAAATTGGGTTAAAAGAAGCCTTAAACACCCGTAGTATTAAAAAAGTGAACACCGAGACACTCCATTCTTGACGCAGAGTGCAGGAAACGGTCACGTGATCCCTCATCCTACGTCACGACGATAGGCCCGTCAGGTGGCGCCACGCCATGTTCTTGGGGCTAATACTTGCGTTTCACCTTATGTTGTACCGCAGCGAAGGCTAGAAGCGCGAGCTCATAACGTTGGCAGCTGCCCTTGGTGCACGAGAGCGTGTGCCGCTGAGATATTCCCCAGAGCAAGGAGCTCGCGCTTGTAGCCTTTCGTGCGGTAACAACACAAGGCGAAAAAAAGGTACGGGCTCCGTGGATTATTTTGGTGCGTGAACAAAAAACTCTACCATGATTCCACATCGTTACACGCGCCGCACGCGCGCGCCTTCCCCCGTAAAAAGGATTCGAAGTAAATAACCACAATAAAGCGTCGACAAACGCGTGTACACGATGCCTTTTTGGGGGGCTTTTGCTTTAGAACAGTTAATGCTGCCGACGCCTTGATGTGCGCGCATGGAACTCCATTGACCCCGTAAGTGATGACGTCACAACATGGCGTTTGGGTCCAAACAAACCGTTGCTAGGGACGTTGCTATGGACTAATGCATGGAGACTCCACATGAGGCTGGATTTTCGCTTACAAGTAAGTAAATAATTTTTTGTAAGCAACCTAACGTTTTGATATCTAATTATGAAGATGTTCTTGTCGTCTCAGTGTCATATTGCAACGATGAAAGCCATTTCTGAAGTCTTACACTCCGCTTTGCTTTGGTAGCAGACGACACGATAGATTTGCTGGCCTCTGTTGCAGCGGGCGTCTTCATTGAAATGCGTCGGTAAACAAGCGACAAAAACAAGTGGATTGCCGTGGCCGTAGAGGCCTCCGCAATGTGCGTTTTCTTTTTTTCTGTGAACAGCCCAGCTTAGTTACGAGGGGTGAAAATGCAGTAAAATCAAACCACGTCACGCAGATCAGTTACGACGATGACCTGAAGTGCATTACCGGCGTAGTGCAGGCCACCATGAGAAACAAATCGTACGCCGTCGAGGTAAGTCGTTTGTTATTATTATTTTATTATTGTGGTTGTCAGGTTATTAAAGAATTGCATGTCGTTCGCGATTTCGCAGTATTTTGATTTTTTTTCCCCTTGGTATACATCAAATTCCGTGGATGTGCTCTTTTGGTGAAGATCTTCATCGAACCCGCGATGCGAGTACAGTCTGTAATAGACTCACCTTATGTTTTTTATCCAGTTCTTTCGCGCTTTGGGGTCTTGCGGAAATCTGAAGAAACTGCAAGAATCTCTCTCCACGCGATGGTTACAACCAGGTATACGAAGCACCCTCGCATAGCGCGAGTCCGCAAACAAAATTTGGGATCTCAACCGTTCGCCTGAAGTGCTTTTCTCGCGGGTGCAATGCGATCTTTTAGCTGACTATCATTTCCATCGACGCGCGGACTTTCGATAAACCATATTTTGCATCGCACCCCACTATGACATCTTAAGAGTGTATGAAACTCATTATATTTCAAACAAATGCCATGTCAGAATATCGTCTTTATTTACACGATGCAAACGACGGCCCCACTTGGCCGGCCGGCGTGCGGCAGACGGCATACTTCTTGCATTCGTCGTCTGCTGCAGGCATCTTGAGGACCGGAAGTTGCAGTCGTAAATATTTCAGAAACGAGCGATTACCGGCACACTTCTGTCGAAACATATATGACATTCAAGCTTTCTATATCTGTGATTTTTAGAAGTTTAACTCCTACTCCTGATTTTTGAATGGTCGGGTTTTCGTAGCGAAACCGAGCCACATGTATTCGTCCATAACAACGACCCTAGCAACGGTTTGTTTGGACCCATGACGTCACACTTACGGAGTCAATTCCCTGTATTTTCCTTTATGCTTGGGTAAATTAGCGATAGGTCTATTCAGTACATTAGTTATCAGTAGGCACTATTTTCAAGGTCAGTAGACTCTCAGGTAGATAATAAAGGTTTTTCAAAGATTTGCCGCTGTGCGACCCTCGTCGGCAAGTCTACGCTCGCACCGGCCTTTTGCTTTTCGTCGTTCCAAGCGCTTGCGTGCCTAGTTTCCTTTTCTTCCGCAGTCGCGCGTCTACTTTCCGCCGGGTGACGGTCCCGTCGCGCGTGTCGAGTTTCCTTCGGCTCTCCGGGACGGCGGTGGTCGTCCATGCAAAATAATGACCACCGATTAGGACAACAAGAAATGTTTGTGCGTACCTTGCGTCATAATGACCACCGACCAAGACAATAAATGTGTTCGTACCTTTAATCAAAATTGTGTGTCACGTCTGTGTCGTGCGCTAGACAACTTTGCTGGCCATCCACCGTCACAAAGTTGATGGCTCACGATTTTTCTTTGTATATATTTTCTACTTGCCGGTGCAGTCCCACCAATTTTCGTTCTGCGTGGGTCTCCCCCGGGATGCGACCCCGCAGGGGAAGGCGAATCCCGGTTTTTTTCTTCTCCCTGGTGAAGGGAGTGCTCTCGGGACCGGCGAGGCGGGGAATGCGACTCGGGAGAGAGGGACAGTGTTCGGAGGGCGGGCGAGACAGAGTTTTTCTGGTCGGGAAGTGAACATGACGTTCGGTGTTGCGGGGTGATCCGCGGAAAACGGCAGCCAGGCGACGCCATACTTGGGGCTTCTTCATCGTCGGGCTCGCAGCCGTCGTCTTCCTGCTGGACTACCACCGCGGACAGCCCGACGATGCCCCTTCGACTTCAGTTTGAGTGAGGCCTGTCCTTTGAACTTTTTGGTCTTCACGTGTTATGCTATTTGTTTTCCCGTCCATTGTTTTCTCTTTTATTGAATTGTCCAATGTTCTGTTTAAAACCTTAGTATTGTTGTAGCGCGCCGTCTGTTCAGATTTGCTAACTCTGTAGTTATCCGTTGGAACTTTGTCTTTGTTGTTGTGCAATCGTGGCTTATTCGCCAAACCTCGATTTTTTTCCAAGTAAATATCAATGCTGTGTTTGAAACGATGTGTGTCCGACTTAGCTCATTGCGTTTACTCCCACTTGGGGTAAACGTACAAACTTACCTGCCTTAACGAAAAAAAATGTTTCTCTCAGTCGTTGTAGAGGGCCGGCGGGCGAACCGTAAAGGGAAGTACCTCTCTAGAGAGGGCGACTGTGACAACGTCGCAATCCTGCAAGAAGTGCGCGCAGCGAACTGTTATGAATATCCAGAAAGGTCGGCAGCGATCGCCGGCAACATGCTATTTGCTACAGGCAATAGTGTCTGCGCCAATGCAGTTGCGAGACCTCTCGGGCGGAGCCTAACTTAGAAAGCAAGTGGCAAAGATTTTAATCTGCAATTGTTTTTTTTGTGCTTGTGAGCCACTTGTGTTGCTGGATGCCAATATTTTAAATATATTATTTATTATGTCGTGCCTACCTCAGAAATCCAATGGCAGTCATTTTACTGTGCAATTTCTTTCATGTTTGTTCGCCGGTTGTGCTGTCGGATGCCATTTTTATATATCTTTTAATCATTATGTTATGCCTACCCCAGAAATCCAGTGGCAGTCACTTTTAATGTCCAATATATATTAGTGTCTTTGAGCCAGTTATGCTTGCATGTGCCAATTTAAATTATTTATTATGTTATGCCTACCTCAGAAAACCTGCAACAGTCACTTTATTGTGCAATGTTTCCTTGGGTCTGTGGTTCAGTTGTTCTGGCAATTGTTTTTTTTAATGATCTATTCATTATGTCATGCCTACTTTCGAAAGCCATTGGCGCCACTTTAATGGCAATGTTTCTCTTGGTTCCTGTGCCAGTTTTTCTGGTGGATATAATTTTTTTTAATATCACTGGTAAACACAAGCCTATGGAACACCTTTCCTAACCTTGTGAAGTTTCTTATATCCTTTTTGAAACAACCACCTGCAGTCTTTTTATTATTATATATTTCAATTTGCTGGTACTAGAAGGTTTGTTTTATTTATACCTGCCCAGTTTTTTTTCCTCATACTTCCAGTTGGTCAAAGTGTTTAGATAGCGGACATCACGGCCAGCACATCGTGGCATATTATGGGGTATTTATTCTTAACGTCATATGCATAGATGTTATAGTGTTGGCTCTGCAAATAATTTCAGTGTTAGCGACCTTGTGAAATTAAGGCATGAAATTCCCAAGTCTATATAGACTAACCGATTTATTGGTTGAGGAATCCTCCAGCATCTGCTAAACATGCACCACCCACGGTTCACATGCTCCCTCCTAAGTGCCCTCAGGTAATGTCCAAAAAGAAAACAACAACAAAGAACAAAAAAACGGTAACTAGTGATGACTTTTGGTGAATGGCAAATCCGGTGACTACCGGTAATTTACGGTGAATCCAAGAAAATCCGGTGACTTATGGTTTAATCCAGCGATTCCCGGTAAATTTCGGCTATACTGGAAGTGGAAAAAGTCGCATGATCCAGTACAATCGATCTTTTACTGGAAGTGATCTCCGGTGACAGATATTTTTCAATACGGTGCCCCAGTGCAGTCGTGCAGCACTTACATACACAATCAAAATTGTTAACACGGATAGTCCATCTCATGATTCGAGGCTGCCGCTGGGAAGTTGCGTAAATGAGGTTTATATAGGGCAGCGTGAAAACTACTGATACAAAAATAAATGTTTCAATCCACGCGATCTTATCAAAATAACTTGTGTGAGACTCGAACAAGAAAGGAAGCAAACCTCCGCCCAATAAAGTCGTTTTTTGTCTTCACAATGTTTACATTGGGTACGCAAGTACCATGCCTGTGCTTTATGAACCAACAACGCACTTGTTGCAACGACGCTTTAAAAATGGTGGGTTTCACAGTGCACCAACGTGCATTTGTAACGAACATACATTCGCAAATGGAGCTACCATTTTGGGGAAATAAAATCATTTATTTACTCCCATCACACAAACTGGGCGACGGAGGCAGGAGAAAAAGCTGCAGAAATTGCAGCTTGACGAAGCCCCTGCTCCCCGCAGGAATCGGTCAGCGGGGATATACGTTACACCATTTGAAACAAAAACAACAAGAAAAAGAGAAAACATTTGTGCACCACACCGAGAAGTATGTTATGGAAAAGATAATATTTCACGCAATCTCTTCTTATTTAAATTTTCAATGCAGACACCTTGTTCTTTGAAAAAAATTCAATACTGTTGGAAGTGTTTGCTGAATCATCTGAAGCCGTAATTTTTGGGAAGTAAGATAGGTATAGGATCAAAGGCCATATTTAAGGTTTAGATGATTCTTGAAGCTTCTTTTTGTTGGGTTTTCAAACATTTTACGTTGCGTTAAAATGAAGGTTAAAGATGCAGTAGACGGAAATATTCAGAAATTTAAGTCGCCAAACACGGTTTGTGGGAGTCACATGACAAGGTCTCACGTCACTGCTCAGCCACTGTTAGGGTGAATGGGTCTGCACGGTTTAAGAGCGCACCTAAGCAAAATATTAAACGCCACTGTTTCGTAAGTTTTGAAACTCAAGTGCCTGAATGGTGAACAGTTAACGAAATACATAGCACACTCGATGGACGTCCCCTCAATTGACATTGAAAATTGAGTCCGTGATTATTTGCTCCTCATGTATACAGACGAATGCCAATATATATTTCATGAATATTTCCAGCATCGATTCAGATACCTGATACATTACGATGTTGTTCAAAAATGAATGGTGCCTGCATAATGCACCTTACATTATGTGGCAAATATTTAACCTTGTCCATCGGATTTAACATCTTTCTTTTGTGATGAACGATCAAGTAGAGGAATCTTCAGATATAACGAAGACATGATCTTCCCGAAACACCTCCACACTGAACGATGGAAGTTAAACTCACTAAACAGCACAAGTCACCGACATGATTATTCCGAAGCATCACATCAGAAATAAAGGTCTAAGGTCGCTAAGGCAGAGCACTACCTCCGGAATGGGCATATCATTGTTCGCTCGACGGTATGCGGTCTTAAATTTACTCAGTGACTCAAACCTCGTGTAGAGTCCGGTCTCAGCTCCACGACACAGGGTGAACTTGACGTAGTCGAGATACACAGATGATCGCCTTATTTCGGGTCCTGTGAGGTGCGTCAGCACAAGATCGACAGTTTCAACGTAACCTTTAGCAAGAAGCTCTTGTCTTAGAGCTTTGAATTTCTCCGGGAGTTCTATGGAAATTAAGAAGGTGTCTTTTTGGTCGTTGTTAATATTTAAAGTCTTCGAATTGTCTCCGCCGTCACACGCTATGAAGCACTCTGAACCTCCCTGACGAAACTGTTGAAATTGTCGTAATCATGGAAGCTCGTGTAGTCGACTACGAGAGGCTCATTGTGATTGAGAAAACAAATACGATAGTTTTTCCGCATAATATCGACTAATGAGACGAACTGTAAAGGCTCGCTCTGGAACGGCAAAGAAGTAAGAAATGATGTGACCCGACCTTTGAAAATTGTGGACATAATGAAAAGCGTCAACATGATGAGACCAAGAACCAGTCTGGACGACTGAGTCACAAGAAGAACGCTGTGGAAACGAGAACCTTGTTGCTGAAGCGATGCCAAAATAGGGGATAACAAAGTGAACGTGTCGGGCGTGTTCTTGTATAATATCTTGTTGATCAAGAAAATGGTCAGGACGAAAACCACGCAGGATATCAGCAGCCCAATCCATACTTCCCATGAAAACGGCAACACGAGGACAGCTTTTAAAACACGCTCCAGTCTTGGAACAAAAAATGAAAAATCAACATAGGCGATGTACTGTGCAACCTCAATGTCCCCATGAGGTTCGGTGTCGTTCTTGCTAAGTGCTCTTACGGAACTTGATAATCTGTCACGTAAAGTAAAATCGAACTTTCTGGGTTCGAGGTGAGATGACTGATGTTTCAGTAGTTCAATTGTAACATCGATGGATGGGTGCCCTGCATAGTCTCTGTCCCAAAATATAACTATTTTACTTCCTTTAAGAGGCAGCTGTTTTGGGAGAGATGCGCGTTCATATTTGCCACATTTATTGCACGTTCTTTCAGAGCGTGTACGATATAATCTTTCTTTGCCACAAAGAGTAAGATATTTTAGATCGTTCAGCAGGAATTTCAAGGGCTGAACTCGGAACTCGTCTTGAATGTGTGCACTACCATTAAACAGCGTTATATTGTAATGTCCACTTGCTCTATAAAATTTTTTAATAAGCGGAATGTTCCGGAATGAACCGCATGATATGGGTTTCATGCGTAACTCCTTCACCAATTATTAACGATGTCATGTAATATCTGTTTTGTGGGAGTTTGGAGAAACTTTTCAAAACAAAATCATTACATACAAAATATAAGATCGGAACTTAACTTTGTCTAAAGGCGCTGCAAAGGTCACCAACGCAGGAGTAATACTGATCTCTTGAGTCAGTCCAGAGTGTCACTGTATATAAGAAATTTCAAAAACGTCCTGATCATCGTCGGGCTTTTCGCGAGGCATTGCGGCTGCACAAATATGTCCAGGGGCCTGTTTCCTGGGTTGAATGATGACACGAACTGGTCGAATAGTTCTGATGAAATGAAGGATTTCAAGGTCAACACCTCATCCGGCTTGCCTGCGCTTACTCCTCTTGGCAGTAAAGTTGCTGGGATGACCGTCACCACGAAAAGCGCCTGTGGTTTAACACTGCGGGTGAATTGGACAGAACATTCCAGAGCTGACATGACTCTCAGGGAAGAACTATTACGTCTTTTGACTGCCACTTAAATTTACAAGGACTGATGATATTTAAAATTAAAATTTAGTGTTCGCGTCTACGACCATTCCTCTTACTGTGATGCGGGTCAGCGCAGATTTTCGTGGACGACACTTCGCATGAAGCATATTAGATAGAACTAAATATCTGCCTTAAACATAAGACCGCTCCGTCTACCTTCGTACCAGGAACATGAATTATTTAGTTGATTTGTTCCCTCTCTTCTTCCCGACAGTTGACCCAGTATGCTGCTCTCCTGTTGACATAGGGCGTTTGTTTTTCGTTTTTCAGTTTAATCCACTTAGTTGCCAGTTGAAAATCAATGGTGCTTCTGAACCGCGCGAGCGTTGCCATGGTTATTTTAGATGCCCGCATTAATTAGAATACCAGCAGGTGCACAAAAATGATAGGATCGCACCTGACGCCGCCATCCCGAACGCAAAAGCGGCGAGTGATGATAAGCCGATACTTGGAAACTACATGAAATCTTTACAAGTCCTTCTTTTTTAAATTTTCTGGCTATACATTGCTCCTGTTATGACATTATGCACCAGCTTGCCTGTTTCAGAGCTTATATATTTTTTTGTCTTGAACATGTACTCAGTGCTATGTATTTCTTGTTTTCTTTATTTATTTATTTTTCTTTTTTGTCGGCGGCAGCGCCGTGTAGCTGCCATGTTTAATGCCGTAGCGCCACATGCCATGCTTCCTGTTTTGAGCCCGTGCTGGGTTGGTGAGTTTTATGTTTAGGGTCGCAGTTTCTGCGTGTTACGTCTCTCTCTCTTCTCTCTCAAACAATGGGTCGCAATTCAAAAGGAGGTCCCGGTAGGTTGAATGGGGAGATGCGAAGCGGCTCTGGGACATTGAAAGATTTGAGCATGGCTTCACTACGGCCACGTCGATGAAAGCAAAGAACAGGTCGCAGCCCAACATCGATTCGGAACCGAGAGTTGCGTGGTATCCGAACTCCGCCCTTGTTTTGAGGATTTGGTCTAATAAAGCAAGCTCACCTTAGTTAATAAGAACAGTCATGTGATGATTTATAGCCAAGCTGTTTGATGTGCAGACTGTATGGTTCTCATCACTAGTAATCAAAGTGCTTGTAGTCAGTTATTTTTTAAAGTAATTTTTGAAATATTTTAATAAATGCATTACTAAGTAGTTACAACAGTGATTTGATAATTTTTAGGTACTAAAGTTCCTTGGAACCGTTACTAATTTCCCTTCCAATCGTAATAAAGTCCTTTGTTTATACAAGTTTTCAACCAAGGAATCCTCGAACCAAGTCTCAGGCGGGAGGATTGTTTATCGAAATCGGTTGACTAAGAAGATAGGTAATTAAGAGTGTGTTGATTTTAATTCAATAAGGGACAGCACGAAAGACCCATTTCTAGACCGGCCCAAGCACCTGTCGTTTTTGACATTTGAATTAATAAAAAAGTAACGGTTGTCTTTGAAATATTCTAATTAATACTAATTTCATTATATTCTGTGCTCAAAACTGGGGGCGTGAAATGGTTTCTAGCCAAGCTGATAGCCCCGAGTAGAAGGAGCGGCGACACTTGACGGCTCCTCGTTGTGACTTAGAATCAAGGTTCCCGTGATCGTTTCTGAACTTTGTTGGTCACCTGAAGGTGAAGTTATTTCGTTCATAACCCATCTTTAATTCAGTATTTTGAACGCAAATTTAGTGTTTACTTTGACCATTTTTTTCTTTTGTAGTCCTGGTCGAATTCACACTCAAACTGCCCGACAACAGTGGCGTCGCAGCCTACAAGTAGGACCCAGCGACTCAGTGACCCAGCTTCGTGTTATATTATTGTGCTAAACACGTGAAACCGGTAGTATTTGTGGCTTCGGAGTCTTGTCAAGTGTCCAGGCAGTAATAGGCCGGGACGGCACGGCTTCCGGAGCGAGTATTCTTGTTTTTCCAGCCTGTCGAGTAGAGACAGGGCAGCCAGAAATGCATCTCGAGGACAGTCGAGCACGCGTCGAACTTGTCCTTTCGATCGCCGGTTCTCCGCAATTTCCTCGCGCGGCTTACCCGACCGGCGGATAGAGGGCGCAGATGCACTCTCAGCCATAAGGTGGCTTCAATTTGGTAGATTTCAGTTTCAGCGTGCTCACGTCTCTGTTGGTGTGTTAAGTAGTTTTAGCTTAATTTTGTGATACCAATATGTATATTATGTTAGCTAACCAATTATACGGTGGTACTGGACAATTTTAAAAACTACGAGGTAATTTCAAGCCTAAATTGCGCACGTTTTTCCGATCACGTTCATGTTCATGGTCGTCGTCCGATCAGGTTCAGCGGAGAAACAACTGAATTGGTTTGAAATAAAATCATCACTGCCAACTGTTCGCTTAAAAAAATTAACGAAGAGATTAGTTTGTAAATGTACGGTAGGATGTTTAATCGTCACTATTTAATCTTCGAGGTCACCAACGATTTCTGCATATCGCCGACTGAAAAAAAACAAACAAAAAACCTGTAATGATGCGAAAATGTATAAATAAATAGAGCAAAAAATATTTCCGCGTGTTTGATTTTTATTTTAAAGAAATTAAAAGCTTGAATTATGTTTTGATGGCTCATCTTAGTCCGAGTTCGAAATGTTTTCAACTACCAACCCCGCTAAGGTATTCAATAAAATAATTTAAAATGGTTATAACCTTAGGAAATAAATTATTTGTTATACGGACTTCCTTACAACGTATTCAGGATGTGTTATAAATAAGTGAGAGACCCGTCAGGTAACGTCTGACATCTGTCTTTCTCAAAAATGTGCGAAATAAAATTGAGAGGTGCGAAAGAAGTGACCTCCAACAAGATTAGCTAATGTCGAATGCCAGGCACCACTTTATGAACATATTTTTATTCGTTTGAAGGGATGCGTGTTTTTATGTTCAATTTTTTTTTAACTTTAAGCGGCGTCGCTAGCAGCTACAAGTGAACCCGACATCGACAACACAGCATTCGGGTGATTTCTATGATATGTTTTTCACGTCAGGAAGGCCACCCCTTGTAAGTAAATAAATTATTTGAATTAGATATCATAAAAGGGTCATGAAAAAGAAAATGAGTTCACCAGATTTTAATTTTCTTATATTCATGAAACCATAAGAACGTTGATTTCTAACTATTACGGCCAAGCGTCCTCACTTAATGAGCCGAGTTTAAAACTCGCAGTTTTTCGACACTATGTAACGACCACGCGACACACTACGGCAGCAGGAGTGACAAAACGTCAACCAGCTTTCATGGAAAGAAGGCTGAACAGGTATTCAAATTTATTTAATATTCATATAATGAGGCTTGATGAAACATTGGAATAGATGTTATACTCTGAAATTTTCAATATGAAAATGGCGGCCGACGGGGCGTTTCAATGTACGGTGTTGAATGACACCAGCTACGGAAAAATGTACAAAAACGGACTCCATTTTCCCATAACAATTTTTAAGATATCCCTTTGATATCACAAAATATTAGAAAATATCACACAAAAGTATTGGAGCCGGAAAACATCTGACACCTCGCTGAAAAGTTCCTGGAAGGCTCCATGACTGTTCAAAAAGGCATAAGATACGTTTTTCGATCGTTCGTGTAACTTTTTAAGCTCTGAGGTGCACGTTTCAGTCCTGAAGTGACAACAGATTCAGCATAGCTGCCATCTGCCCACCATTGGCGCCCAGCTGTAGCCCAATCTTTCAGCAGGAAAACAGCCTAATCATCACCGAAATGTTCCTGAAGGTGCTCATGGATGTACGACTAAGGCGCACGGTACGTTTCCCGGCCGTTTGTGCGCATTTTCAAGCGTTGAGGTGCTGATTCCCATTGATAAGATTGTGTAAAATGTTTTCCCCTCGCTTCTAGTGAGTGTACCCCTCTTCCCAGGCCGGCGGCTGAGACTAGACAAGCGAGCGCGCCGGAAGCCGTTAGCGCTTCGTTCTGTAGAGTCATTGAATAAACGTCTTCCATACTATTTTCCGTACTGGCGGGAGGTCAGCAGTTTTCGAAAATCGATCACAATCGTGCGTACCAGCATGTCAAGTTCGATGGACAGTCCAGCCGTCATCTTACGCTGAACACACACGAGGGGCTGTATGCGTTCAATAGACTTTCTTTCGGAGTGGCCTCTGCGCCTGCGATATTCCAAAGGATTTATAGATAACGTGCTTCGAGACCTCGACGTCGTCACGTGCTATATTGACGATATCTTGGTTACGGGAAAAACACAAGCGGAACATTTAAAGAACTTGAAAGCTGTGCTGAAACGACTAACGGAACGAGGGATCCGCGTCAAGCCTTCAAAGTGCGAGTTCTTCCGCGACCAGCTGCAGTACCTCGGTCATGTTATCAGCACGAACGGTGTTTCCGAAACGGCTGTGGAATGTCTTTCAAAACGAATTTAAAAGCTGACCCTTCAATTACAATATTTCATGCATTATAAACTTTTGAATATAAAGGTCGTAGTGAATGTTTTGTAATGAAGTTGAAAACTGAGCTCGTTGGTAGTCGGTAGAGATGGTGAACAAAAACAGCGCAGAAGGACAGGAACAAAAGAAAAAGAAATACACGACAGTCATGTGAATGTCCGATGGGTTGGTTGTTTGCCTTTCTTTTTTCTATAAGTGACTGTGAACGTTGCGTGTTTGGTTCCTTCGCTATAAGTTAAAAAAAAAACAGTAGCTGCGAGTCGGGGCCTGTCCTGTCCTGAATGTTCCTTCTTTTGTCGTTGTCCCTCGCGCTGCTTTTGGATTTTGTTTACCATGTATAAGTCAATTTTTAGCTTCACGGGAGTCGTCGTTTCACTATGGTTTTGTCCACATGGGAAGAGGAGTTGATGTCAAAAGTACAGCACGGATTGAAGAATGTAAAATTTACATGATGGTGTACTGCCGCCAATACAGAGACCGCATAGAATTCAAAAGGAAATAGAAACTCGATTGAAAACTGAGCAGATCGCTCTATCAGACCCACAAAGTAGAATACCGCGTAAAAACTGGAACAGTGTGATTCTGAATTCTGAAGTGATAGGGAAGTTGCAGCTACCATAAGGATTTTATATTTGGCCGGCAACTGAATGAGAGCAGAGCGAACAGGATTGCAAAGTAGAGCGATGAGATGCGTAATTGTTTATTTAATCTGAGATTATAGGATAGTAGCGTTTCTTGGAAGCATCCCAATCTTCCTTATTGTAACGCTTGTAGCATTGGCGCCGCATTCCGTTGCAATTCAGGGACCTGCGAAAACATAAATGTAAAGGACGAATTCAGTTAGAGGAAAACCAAAGCTATAGCCGCATTTGACAAAAAAAGTTGGAAACGTGCAAATGTAAATGTAATCGCCTTAAAAATATTCTGTGTATATTTTTAATGTGTTTCGTGAGGGTCACTTTTGCGCAAAATATACTTTTATCGTTGTTCCGCCCTCTGCTGCCAGCCAAATGTAAAAGAAGAAGGCAGAAGGAAAACAAGCGGAAATGACGTCATCGTAAATTTCAAGTGACTGTTGCTCGCCTTTCACTAGGCTCAGAGAAGTTGCGACGATGAAGTCACCATGTCTTTGACAGATAAGACGTGGTGAAGAGGTTCGGCCATTACCTGTGATAAGTGACTTTTTTCCAGTAAGCTTCTGCGCTTTCGTAGGCCATCTCTCATCATCTTGTTTTCTTATGCCGTCATTTCCGAAGGGTGCCGTCCCGCAAGACCAACATTGTCATCGCCTATCTTTAACCGTATTTTGGCTTTTTCTGTTATTGTTTTTTAGTATCGGTAGCATGGGGCCTAAAAAGTATTGAAAACTGATGCAGCGGGTCTGTGTCAACGCGTGTTCTGAGGGGCGGACGTATGTTCGGCTGCTCTCCATTGTAATTACGCAGGCGAATTCTTCAACGGCGCTCCGTACTAAAAACTGTAAATTGCTGCCAGTTGCACAAACTAAAAGTTGTTTACGTTAGTTACTGTCTAGGTTTCGTGCAGTTATCTAATTCAGAAGGTAAGCTATGATAGGCCGCTCCTTACTCAGTTTTTTTATGTTTTAAGTGCTTCAGCTTTCTTTCGTATTATCTATAGCATTTACATTAGGCATGCAACAACAACAACACCTATCCCCGTTTTAGATTCCCAGATAGAAACAAGTTAGAGAAATCAGACGCCCTTAAGGTGCATTGTAATATTCAACACAGTTCCACCTCTCTTATTTGTTACAGGTACAGTATAGAAAAGGTAGTGACTATTTCGACGTTCGCGTTCAGAACAACTTAAGATATTATTTTTACGACTGTCACGCCACTTCGTTGAGATGTGACAATACTTCAAAAATCATGTTGACGTCCCCCTTCAAAATATTTCTTTCTCCTTCTGATATCCCAAACAACTTTGGTCGCTTTGGGGCATCAGAGTTCGGACTGGAAATGGACCGAATGGGGCCGTCGAAACAAATATCACCTTGCTTGCAGGCGGCGGCGCTCGTTCAAAACGTGTTTTCGAAAAACTAATCTGCAGTATTCTGCAGTTTTTATGACCTTTTAAATATGTGTCATGCTAAATAAAGAACTTATCAAAGTACATCAACAAAAGCCGCACGTAACCTTCGCTTGGTTGTGTCCAACATTATAGAATGCGGCACCGTTGCATTTCATTATTTATTACACGTATTTTATATAGACAAAGGAGCTGAATGTCGCGTCATAAAATTTGCACTCGATTGAAAAATGCGTGTATCTCGTACAACCGCGCTGAACCTTTGTTTGTCTGCACCGGTCAAGCAATGTCAAGGAGGCAATGTTTGTATTCACAACCTCTTATTTAATATTCCGACCGTTTCGTAGTTAATTCGCCAGTTATACACGAACCAAACAGAAAATCTAAACTAAACAACGAACTCGCAAAGCCCGGTTAAAAACGGAGTTAGTCAGATGCAAAGCGAGACTGCAACCATACGTAGACGCGCTCGCACGATATGGAGGCACAAAACGTGTTTCAAATTTCTCAGTGTTACGTAGTGTACACACATATATTTTTTACATGCAGACAATACAGGGATATCCAACTCGCTTTGTTTGAGATTCAAAATTGTATGTTAGGCGTGTGCTGAAATGATGTGCGAGAGCTCAGAACATCGCCACCGGGCGTGTCACGTCCAAAAGGATCAACTATCGAGCCAGTCCCGCACACGTTGAATAAGACATTTTCGCAACCAACTAAGACCGAAACCTCTTAGGCACGCAACACATGGCTCTGTCAATACGTCAACACAACAGCGACGACACAATTGAAAACTAAACAAAACGAATCCACGAAGCGGCTATGAATACGACGGCTGCATTGACGGGGGACGTTGAAATAATACAGTCGCCATTTTGCGCATATGAAGGAAGTGACGTCACAGACGTCGAAATGCTTTTGAGATATTCTGACGGTGGACATCGAAAAAGTCACTGCTTACTGAAAACCTTTCTCTATACCATTGTGCTTAAGAGCTTTTGCATTAAAAGTATCAACATGCATTCAAAGACAAACCACTAAAATCAGTAATAGTAATTTCTATTGTCGCGTTGATAATCACAATGGCAACATGGCAACTATCGACTCCTAGTGACTTTTTGATGCGCTTAATCGCTCCAGTCGTTCGGGCAGCTTGATTTATGTGTGGCATGTATCTTGGTGATTGAATATTTATTTATTTAAAATACTGAATGCCATTTCGAGATGTCTCAGGACTGAGGAGTGTGTGTGTGTGTGTTTTAGATTATTATTGGGAAATGAGGAGTTCGTATTTTCTGGTTAAGCCGGGGTCACACTACTCGTACGTCATACAAAATACGGTCTCCAAAGACGACTAACCGTAATATCTCTGGTTCGAATGCCGCGTGCCAAGTTTCTCCTTGAGCTCATTGCTATGCGGCATTCGAATGCACGAACCTCGTTCTAACTCGCGTTCAAATCTGTGCAAGCAAAGGCTATATAATGCGGCTTTGCGAATGAGGTGCCGATAGTTCTGTCTACGCAACAGAATACATACATTTACTCAGGCAGACTTATGTCAAAATTATCCCAGCAAGGTTTCCTGTCAATTAAGAGCTGCTGCTCGGACTAAATTAAGGTGGTCAGTGTCTTTCACGATGTGCAATTTTCCAAGGTTAAGTGCGACCTTCGTTATACTTACTCTGGCAAGATCCACTTTGACAAACCAAATCGTACCTGCACTCATAGTCGTATCGGCAAGATGTCCCTGCACCAGGATGTAAAAATCTATGCATTAGTAGGTCACGGGAGGTCACCCTATGCTTAGTCACGTCTGAGCAGTCTTGGGTAAGTTACTTTTAAAAGTAATTCGTTACAGTTACAGTTACTTTCAGAAAAAAGTAGCGAAGTTACCGTGACGGTTACCGCAACAAAAGAGTAACTCGTTACAGTTACAGTTACTCTTAAAAAGTAACGACGTTACTTCTCAGTTACTTTTCTATAACAGAAAAATTAGGAAAAACTAGAAAAAGCGCCCCACAAAGTTTTATTGCATAAAATGAAAAAGTACGCTTTTTACTTCATATTGTAACTTAGCAGCAGCTGCTTCTCGAAATTAGTGTTTGAAAGTTTCCACACCAGGTAGTGGCGCAAATCAAAATGCGAAACATACGCAGTGCCCTCCGCGTGTATTGTTGTTTTACGGTTGATTCACCCGATTAAAGAGTGTTTGAACAGAAAAAAAACCTACAACATCGATAGTGCTTCAAAACACTAAGATATAAGTGTTCAGTCGCAAAGTACAAGCGCGTGCGTAAATATAACTATAATTTGTTTATCAAATCTACACGTGGCTATATTCGGGTCGTGACTCGCGACGAAAAACGTATTGACAAGTTTGTGCAACGCCAATTTGACACTCGAAATGTCGGAACAGACGATTTGGAAAGTGCAAGATGTAGCTAAATAGTACTCGTTCAGTGATATATTATTCATAAAAAGTTGAAAAGTAACGACAAAAGTAACGTCGTTACTTTCATCGTTACCTAAGAAAAACTTGTTACAGTTACAAGTTACATTTTTAAAACGTAACTCATTACAGTTACAAAGTTGCAAAAAGTAACGAAGTTACAGTAACGCGTTACTAGTAACGCTCTATTACCCAAGACTGCGTCTGAGTAGAGTCCCTCTATACTGGAAAAGTAGCGACCAGTTTTGATCATGCGGTCGAGCTCAGCAATAGGCCGGTGTATGGCACGTGTCCTCTAGCGCTCCACCCTATTGGCCACCATTAAGAATCCAGGACTTTTGGCCGTGTCTCCTCGCTGGCTGCACCAGCTACGCCGGCTTCACTTTATCTCCATGTTTATTAGAGTATTACCTTTCATACAGCATTTGTAGTTTGTTTCTTGCTACATTAATGTTTGAGCCTCTTGTACATATTCAATCTTGCATATATATATATTAATGTTGTATACATATATGGCATTTAGAATGATACCTTTCAATAATTTATTTGGAGTATTTTATCTGTTGCTAAAACTGGCTATTGTGAGCCCTTTTAAAATTAATTTTTATGTATTGCTCGTTAAAATCGTGTAGTCTGATGCCTTTGAATCACATTTCTTTTAATGTCTCTGGTATTGTAAAAGTCTTATCTCAGCATATGTTAAAGTACTTACATTCACTGCTACGATGGTTTGTGTCAATTTGAAAATAAATATGTGCCAGATAATTTAATTTTAAGAGACGGTTACTTTTCCTCTTCAAAAGCGCTATTTTCCGATTCTGGTAATTAAGCAAGCATGAGTTGGATATCTTAATTCTTACTTAGCAATTATAAAGAGGCAAAACTTCCAAACTTTGATGTGGACACAGGTTTTACATATATATGTAATACATCGGATGAAAATGTGTCGTGATATGTAGTGTATGATGTATGCACCGTTTTTTACATAAATTAGCGCTTGCAGCATATGTTTATTTGTGGCAAATGGCTATATACTACGGCGTCTTGACTACCGATAGGTTATGCATGTTTGTCTACGGCATGATTGCTATTGTTTTCCAAGCTCTTTTTAGCGCGGAGCAGCAGCGACTCAAATTCGTGCTTGTAGTCATTGGGCTCGTGGAAGATCGCAGGATTGAGAATTTCGCGCTGCGCAGATAAAGTGGGGCTGAATATCACGAAACCTTTCTGACGCATTCGCAACACACTAACCCTTCAGAGCCGGGCAAATCAAACATTCAAAAACCTACGTTTTTACTGATTTATGACGACGGTAGCTTAAAACGCTCGTGAGAACCACATGGTGCTCCTCACCTCTGCGAGCTCCATTCCAACGTTGAAAGCGCTGCCGGCACGTTTCATTACTTTTTCTTGTTCCTAAACACTTGCATGGCAGTACCCATACAAAAATGTCATATGGTCGGCTATAGAAAATTCTTTGTATGGTCGGCTTTAGCTATTTGGCCCAATTAGCTAAAGAATTTCCTATGGCTGTCTTTAGCATTTTTATGGTCGCCTTTATGGGCCTCTTTTAGCTTTGTCTATGGCCCTATCGCTGTCCAGCCATAGCGCTCTTTAGCTTGTCTAATGGTTGACTAAAAACTTCTCTATGGCTTACCCTATAACTCTCTTTAGCCAGCAAACTCTAAAAAATTTACTTCAAGTACTTGTGAACGCTACATGGCAGATATACATACATCTCTGAACACACAAAACAAAATACACCGAACACAAGCAGAACACTACCCAACACAACAGCAACAACGCCGCGACACCGGACCCCTCGCTTCACATGCTACGTTCATGCGCTAGCTGTATATATGGCAGTCTAATTTTTGAATGCGACTTTCCCAGTGACCCAACATTTTTCGCAAAAACACGGAGAGGCGGAGCGAATATTACTCGTACTTAATACATTATTTGAATTGTCTATTGGAATAGCCCCCATCTCTTAATTCAACACCCTGAAAAAAGCAAATGTAGATCATAAGGCTAATTAACTAAGATTTATTATTTATCTTTCTTAATAAGTTTGATGATTCACGTTGACAATGCAGTGATGACATGCAGTACACTGATGCTGAAGATTGCAACCAAGCTATTGCTTGATTGCAGTGTTCGGCGCCAGTGTAATTTAATTTCACTTTTGGGGGTAATAATTAATTTTAATTGTTGCACAAGTGTTTTAATGGATTTTTCAAACAAACAATATTACTGGTTTTCATGACTCGTTGCAACAGCAGATAACATATCTTGGGTCATGGTTTGTCACCGGCATTACAGAAATTTAGTATTGATTTAATTTTCTAACCTGGAGTGTTTTTACTAAAACAGTAAAGCGCCGGAGTGACTTTCTATAGGCGTGGAAAAAGAAAATTTATTGGTTCTTAGTCTTTAGACTCGGGGCCATACAATTTTTCTTTAGACGGGTAAAACAATTTATTGGTTTCAGTTTTTAAATTCGGGGCCAAAGAATTTTCTATAGGCGGGTAAAGAACATTTATTGGTTCACTGTCTTTAGACATGGGGCCATGTAATTTTCTGTAGGCGTCTAAAGAAATTTTACTGGTTCCCAGTCTTTAAATCAGGATACTGCAAAATTTTCTATAGACGATCAAAGAAAATTTATTGGTTCTGCAGTCTTTGGGCTTGTAGCCATAGAATTTTCTATAGGCGGTAAAGAAAATTTATTGGTTCCCAGTCTTTTAGACACAGGGACCATAGATTTTCTATGGCTGGCTGTAGCTGTCTTCATGGATTTCTATGGCCGACCATAGAGGCCCATAGGGGTGATAGCCTGCCATATAATTTTCCATAGACGGACCATAGACCATTTTTATATGGGTACACATTATGAATATGTATGAGCAACCTGGCCTTGCCACTACCAACTACACAACGCGAACGATTGTGCTCTGTGAATGCATTGAGATGATACGGCCGTCGTCTGCTGGTTTTCCTTGGTTCCTCTTAAGTGGCGTGCTAGTTGCAAAACAAAAAGTGAAGAGGAAGAAGGAGAGATTGCAATTTTCAAGGTTAAGTGCAGACCTTCGTTATACTTACGCTGGCAAAATCCACGTTGACAAACCAAATCGTACCAGCACTCATTGTCGTATCGGCAAGGTGTCCCTGCACAAGGATGTAGAAATCGATGACATTGATATATCACGGGAGGCTCACCCTATGCTTAGTCACGTCTGAGTAGAGTCCCCTCTATACTGGAAAAGTAGCGACCAGTTTTGATCATGCGGTCGAGCTCAGCAATAGGCCGGTGTATGGCACGTGTCCTCTCTAGCGCTCCACCCTATTGGCCACCATTAAGAATCCAAGACTTTTGGCCGTGTCTCCTCGCTGGCTGCACCAGCTACGCCGGCCTCACTTTATCTCCATGTTTATTAAGAGTATTAACATTCATGCAGCATTTGTAGTTTGTTTCTTGCTACATTAATGTTTGAGCCTCTTGTACATATTCAGTTTTGCATATATATATATATATATATATATATATATATATATATATATATATATATATATTAATGTTGTATACATATATGACATTTAGAATGATAGCTTTCAATAATTTATTTGGAGTGTTTTATCTGTTGCTAAAACTGGCTAATGTGAGCCCTTTTACAATTAATTTTTATGTATTGCTCGTTAAAATCGTGTAGCCTGATGCCTTTCAATCACATTTCTTTTAATGTCTCTGGTATTGTAAAAATTTTATCTCAGCATATGTTAAAGTGCTTACATTCACTGCTACGATGGTTCGTGTCAATTTGAAAATAAATATGTGCCAGATAATTTAATTTTAAGAGACGGTTACTTTTCCTCTTCAAAAGCGCTATTTTTCGATTCCGGTAATTAAGGAAGCATGAGTTGGATATCTTAATTCTTACTTAGCAATTATAAAGGAGGCAAAACTTCCAAACTTTGATGTGGACACAGGTTTTACATATATATGTAATACATCGGATGAAAATGTGTTGTGATATGTAGTGTATGATGTATGTACCGTTTTTTACATAAATTAGCGCGTGCAGCATATGTTTATTTGTTGGCAAATGGCTATATACTACGGCGTCTTGACTACCGATAGGTTATGCATGTTTGTCTACGGCATGATTGCTATTGTTTTTCCAGCCCTTTTTAGCGCGGAGACAGCAGCGACTCAAATTCGTGCTTGTAGTCATTGGGCTCGTGGAAGATCGCAGGATTGAGAATTTCGCGCTGCGCAGATAAAGTGGGGCTGAATATCACGAAACCTTTCTGACGCACTCGCAACACACTAACCCTTCAGAGCCGGGCAAATCAAACATCCAAAAACGTACGTTTTTTACTGATTTACGACGACGGTAGCTTAAAACGCTCGTGAGAACCACATGGTGCTCCTCAGTTCTGCGAGCTCCATTCCAACGTTGAAAGCGCTGCCGGCACGTTTCATTACTTTTCTCTTGTTCTTAAACACTTGCATGGCAGTACGCATTATGAATATGTATGAGCAACCTGGCCTTGCAACTACCAACTACGCAACGCGAACGATTGTGCTCTGTGACTGCATTGAGATGATATGGCCGCCGTCTGCTGGTTCTCCTTGGTTCCCCTTAAACGGCGTGCTAGTCGCAAAAAGAAAAAAGTAAAGAGGAAGAAGGAGAGATGTCGCTACCTCTTGCTTCCCTGCAGCGGGTGACGTATTCGAAAAAACTTGTGAAGTCAGTAAATGGGACAAATTTGTCAATCTGATTTGCACGTTTCCATGGATGCCAAGTCGCCTGGTTTACGGGGAGAGGAAAAGGAGTAAGGTTCAATGTTTAGGTAAACACCCTTCAGTAATTTACGTGTTAACAGTGAGCCGGCTCTCAGATTCCTTGCGCATATCCGATGAGGCGAATGTGAGAGTCAACGAGGGGCTAAGGCGTGCATTACAGAGAGGTCCTTACCTAAGCCTTGGGCCCCACTCCTTTCTCTAGCCGTAAACCAAGCGATGTGACATGCATGCGAACGCACTCTGGCAACCCGAGAAGTTCGCCTTCACTGCAAAAGATGCCCCTTCAACCGCTTTCGCAGCACTCGGGGCTTGGCACAGGAACCATATGCACTTACCCTTATACTTGATACAGGTCAGTTACCTATTGCACTCTAAATTCCGATACGAGAAAGTTTTGCTGATTGCGATGCCCTGCCCGCTGGTCCTGCAAACTATTTTTTTTTAAATTTACGTTTGGTTTTACATGTAGTGTTCTTGCTGTCAGTCAGTTACTTTCCTTGTCCGCGGGTGATATTGAAACGAATCTCGGCCCCAAAGATTTGGCAGTAGCTAATTCGAGCAGTGCATCTGAAACCGACAATGAATTCACTGCCTTTATATTTTTTATTAAAAGCTGATGAAAATGCCCGAATGTCCTGAATGTTTTCATCAGTGGAGGAGGTAGAAGGGTTGCCATCAACGAGGTTGGTCGTCAATCAATAATTCATCTGTCTTGAATCTAGAAAATCAAAGCAAGGAAGAAGCAGTGGCATGACGAATCCTATCATTATGCTCCTTTCTCTGCACTAGACGCTGAACTCTCAATACAGCTTCCACGAGACATTTCTCGGCCAGATTACGCATGCGACGAAACAATCACTCGCGTGTCATGTGATTGCACGATATATGACATCGAAAAAAGATCCCTCAACAATGTTCTTGCTCAACTCGACAACCGACCATTTTCTGTTAAAAAAAGCACTCGGCACCTGGGACAGCCCTTCTAAAGAAGCCAAGGCGTCACAGGCTCTGCTGTGTTTCCTCAAAGACACGCGTCTGAACTTCTGCCTTTAGAAGATGAGCGGGATTTCAGTGCACGCGTTTATATGTGTGTATTTTTTACATGTTAGGCACCGTTTCCTCTTCCCCTCCTGTATTTTCTCCTCTTTTAATTCTCCCCCCCCCCCGCCAATACAGAGTAGCCAACCAGGACAATTAGCCTAGGTTAACCTTTCTGTATTTCCCAGTCTGACCTCTCTTCTTCTAATCAAAATGCTAATATTGGGCCGTTGATTTACTTCACCAGCTTTTCCGAATACGCACCCCGGGGTTCTCCTCCGTCTATTTTCTAGATTCGATAAAAATTAAAGAAATACGTCTGGAAGCTTATGAACATCTCGCCGCGCTCGGTCGGGCTTCGGGGAGGAAGATATTATGGAGTTTTAGTATATCGCTTCTGCCGTCACGCAAAGCTCTCCACAACAGGCTACGATGCCCGTAGATCTACAGTCAATGTCATCGTCGCGCAGGCGCAGTAGCGGCTTCTTCTTTGCGGAGAGCTTAGCGGAGGGGCTAACGAGGTCTACGAAAACTTCCTATTTTTTGGGACGTCGTAATGGAATAGACGTAGCTTCGCAGATGTCACTCGACTGGTGACGTCATACATTAGGTCACACAGGAGAACTATATTGAAAGATCACTAATTTTTTTTACAATTCATTCACAAAAAAAAAAACAAAAAAACATTTGTTCCGCTTTGGGGCGACTCGGGCAAAAACAAACTAGTACTAAAACTACTCGACAAAAATGAATTAACGAAACTTTACTGGTATAAAAATACAGTATCGGCTAACACAAATATTATAAGAAAGATCTTTGTGTACAAAGCAACTAGATTATAAAAGGCATTATGAAAATCTGGAATTCACCATCCGTCAATCGAAAGCTGAAAAACTATTTAAAACACTACTTCCAAATTTGTCAAGAATGCATCTTTAGGCATCTTTTTTCTATTTCTCAACAGTTCGATTAAATAGAAGACTAAACTAAACATAAACAAATTCAAAATAACTACTGTCAAGGTAACAAGATACGTTTTCCATTTGTTCAATTTACTATACATTTAAACTCCCCGTCTTCTCTCTTGCAACCGGAATGAATTTCCGAAAGGCGGGTCGTTCGTAGTAAGCTTCCGCTGCCAGCGACGTTGGCGGCGGCAAAAGCAACGTTGATCGGCAACTGGCTTCCGAACCAGTTCGCCGACCGGCGTCGTCTGCTAAAGTTGTAGTGGCATGCTGTAATTTTTTTTCTTAGACGGTTTAAAATTATTTTTCGGTTTTTTCACTGTCTGATTTGAACGACCTTCTACATCCACAAAACATTTTCCTTTCAAGACTTTTTTCAGACGGGCGGACAAAGAAGTCACATGGGGCGTGTTCCGCCATGCCATCCTGCTCCGAACATTCTTGCACTGACAAGGCAGTGACTGCTGGGGCATTGTCGTGATGACACCACCCTCCCCATTTTCCTTCATGTCAGGTCGTTTCTGCCTCACTGAGTTGCGCAAGCGTCGCAAGACTCTCAGGTTAAGCACTTGATTAACAGTTTCACCAGGAGAAACAAACTCGGAGTGAGCGATGCCCGAATGTTTTTAATGTTTTCACCAGTGGAGGAGGTTGACGGGGCCATCAATGAGGTTGGTCGTCAATAAAATATTCATCTGTCTTGAAGCGAAAAACTCATTCGTAGACTTGTGATTTCTATATTGCAAACTTCGTTGTAAGCTGTTTAATAAGCATAACAAAAATTTCCGCCTCCGTTGCCTCCTGCCTCCAAAAAAAAAAAAAAAAAAACGCAACAGATTTGCATCATATTGCGAAAAAAAAAGACAACGAAAAATGATTTTGAAGGGCGTGAAAAAAAAGTGAAAGCCGTTTACAACTCCCTGTAACGCCGAATTAGAGCGCAGCTCTTGAGGAGGGGGAGTGGAAGGGTACGGGGGGGGGGGTCAAGTGACCTCGGGGGGGGAGGGGGGTAACGTGACGTCACTGATGACGTCATCAATGATGATGACGATGACGATGCGGATGCCGATGACGTCATCAGTGACGTCACTGATGACGTCATCAGGGATGATGACGATGACGATGTGGATGCCGATGACATCATCAGTGACGTCACTGATGACGTCATCGGCATCCGCATCGTCATCGTCATACATCACGTGACCTCGGGGGTCACGTGACCAGGGGGTCACGTGATCTGGGGGCAACGTCACTGATGACGTCATCGGCATCCGCATCGTCATCGTCATCATCATCACGTGACCTCGGAGGTCACGTGACCAGGGGTCACGTGACCTGGGGACCACGTGACCTGCGGGTCACGTGACCTGGGGGAGGTCACGTGACCTGGGGGTCACGTGACCTCGGGGGTCACGTGACCTGGGGGTCACCGACCGGGCGGTTACGCCGACGGCGACGGCGACGGCGACGGCGACGCCGCCATGCCGGAAACGGGCGCCTAAGAGCTGCGCTCTGTTTTACAACGTCCCGCTAGAGCTTTGTAGCAGACGATGGCGGTCGGTAATCTGTCTCGGAAGGGTAGAGTCTTATATGTAGCTACCTACGGTAGCAGAGTTGCGCACTTAGCCCGGCGGTTGGCCGTAGCGCCGGTTTTCCTGCACGCCCTGGATGCTTTGGTTATCACGCGACTAAATTTGGCGAATAGCCAAATTTAGTCACATGGATTTGACAATCTAATCGGTCGCTTTAAAATATTACCACGGATAACGTAAAGAGAAGTAATATTGAAAAAGTTCGAGAACTCTCTCACAGCTAGGTGCCAGTTCATCAATTTTGAATACAGCCCTAATGAAAAAAATACACCAGGCACCCTGCGTGACATCAGAGAATCCTATCGTGACACCAGAATACCTGGTGTGCCCACCAAGCTACGCTGGTGTATCAAAGTACACCAGCCTGATGTGCCCACCAGAAATGCTGGTGTACTCCGCACATCAGGGCCTGATATGTACAATAAGAGAGCCTAATGTCACACCACAAGGGCTCATGTGCCCACCAGGCAGCTTGTGTGCACACCACACAGTTTGATGTGACGCCAGAGTTGTGTTTTTGTTGAATTCTCTCTCTCTCTCTCTCTCTCTCTCTCTCTGTCCGCGAGCGTGTTTTCTATTAGTTCGCGTGCGCTGCGTCCCCCGACGGGGTGCCTTGTTTCCTCCCGTCTTGGTGGTCGCCGGAGACCCGCGCGGCTCCCTTGTGCTCAAGAAGTGTCCCCTCGTCCCGAGAACTTTCCCTGCGGCCTTGAGCAGTTTAAAGGCGCTCGCCGTATTCGCCTCTTCGAGAGTTTTCCCTTTCCGCCGGTATTCTTGCTTTGCCTTGAGAAAAATAAAGAAGTCTTTTTGTGAGTCGTAGCCGAAAAGATGTTGGTGCGCGTTCCTGACTTCCGACAAGCTTGGTTTGGTAGCAAAACAACAGAGAAAGCTAGTAATTCTTACAGTTTTGGTGCCGAAAAGCGGGAATTAACGGCCAGATCATGCTCACTACGAGCGAGGAGGGCGTCGACCACCTGAAGCGAAAGAGGATTACCCTGCGAGCCGCCACAACAAAGATCATCAACGAGATTGGCGTCCTGCTGGCCACGGATCCAACCGACATCGGTGAGCTCGAAGAAACATTTGATATTCTTTACTTTAAGGAAGCTTCCTGAAAGAGCTGGACAAGGAAATCGAGCCATCTGTCGAATGTGATGCCTTAGAAGAGGAGATTTCTGGCGCGGAGGCGTACGCGGAAACGGATCAGCGTAACTAAGACACGAGTCAACCGCAAGCCGGAAAGGCCAAGAATTGCTGAACGACAGGGCGTCCGGTTTTTCGACGCCGGGGCAGTGGCTCCGACAAACCCCAGTTGATCGCGGCTAACTCCCTACAACAGCAAAGCCTGAAGTTTTAATAAGTTGGTTTTTTGCTTTTTAATAAAGTAATTAAGGACAGCAGCGTTGTTGTCAAACTTATCATTGTAAATTCTTTTGTGAGTAAAGCAACACCCAGTTAACAGGTGCTCTGGTATCACACTACAACAAAACCTGATGTCCAACCAGAACACCAGATTAAGGTGCCGCATCAGAACACCAGATTTCTGGGTGTCACACCAACACACCAGATTTCTGGGTGTCATACCAGAACACCAGGAAATGTCCCAACCACATCTGTGAAAGTCTGGTGTAACATCAAGACACACCAGCTCGGCCTGGTGTTATTTTTCACTAGGAGGTGGAGCATTGTAGTGTGTCATTTACTGAACTCTCGATTTCATAAATATTAAAAATAAAAATAAATTTGTAACGTTATACTTACCTATTTTGCGATTTTTGTATCGTCTTCTTCCAAATTTTACCGAACATACGGGTAATAAAAGAAATCAATATATTAGTTATATTCCTCACTGCAGTAGAGGTCTCATTCTGGCACTTTCGCACGTTCTTTTTATGTATCTTCTGGAGCACAATGAACAAAAATATGCGCTGTGAGGTAGTCCTTTCAGTAAGGCATGCCAGACTTACAGTACACATAAAAGTGACCATATTTAAAGCATGAAATTCCTTTTAACGGGAGTTCCGCATTCTGTAAAGTTTTTGGCCGTCTGTCGGTCCGTCTGTGCATGTAAGCTAATTTAGCGTGCAAATCCGACGTCGCGTAACCTCTGCCTATTCAGTTTCCACGCTAAGTTTTTGAATCTTTACATTATCATTTTAGTTTCACCGCTAAATTTAGATTGCACATACTGACTTAAACAGCAGTCCAGTTCACCCTTTAAATATAGGCAAAGAAAATGACTCCAAGTTACCTAAACAATAATCCTCCTCTTCCTGCTAAATTTTATCGGGCAAATCGATTCTGTGACCTGGAAATCAATCCGCCTATATAAAACAATTTAGTTGGACCGCTAAATTTGGCGGTAAAATATACGTCACTTGACACACTACCCCCTTTCCCCATACCCCTCTTCCTCCCCGCCGCTGCGGTGGCTCCGAGGCAGAGTCGACAATTGCGCGGATCTCCCAGGTGGCGGGTTCAAACTAGGCATAGGAGCCCGCAATCTGACGGAGGCTTCCAGAAAAGGCTGCAACCGAGCATTCGATTGTTCGGCAAAGATCCCCAGGTGGTTGAAATCCTCAGTTTTCCGTTAGCGTTTCCGGACCAGCCTTTGATAGTCTAAACTGCCATCCGTAGGAATGCAATCGGCAGAGCTTTTAGATGTCGTTTTACTTGTGTTAAAATGGACGGGCGCTTGAGCGTGGGCGGGGCGATGGGGCAGCATATTGTTATTTGTAGCGTTGATATCAGCTTTACCCAAGTACCGCCATCTTTTATCATGCCGTGGGCGCTCCTATTGATGCCGGCGACGCGTCGCCGTTCTGGCTCCGCGACGCATCCCACATCCAGACGCCCACGCTCCTATTGGTCTGCTGTGGTTACCGGTGACGCGCCGCCGTTGCGAGCACAATTTCATTGGTCTACCGTAGAGGCCAGCGCTGCGCCGCCGCGACAAACTAGATTTGAGACGACGCTCCGCCATTTTTGGCTCAAATGTCCCAGTTTGCACCAGCTTCGCGGTACTGGATTATAAAATCCATCGAGCATTTCAGTTACGTGTTCGGTTATTCCTTACGGGACGGCCATCGTCTTATCAACAGCCTTATTCTAATCGCCAGTGTGCGCTATCTGCTCATGAAGCGTCGTCGTTGTCATTCACACAGCTCATTGCATTGCAACACTACAAGCCTTATTTTGTTTTCCTCTGTAGCGGATGCCCCCGCTGCTTCAGCTGGCGCCTTGCGGAGCATCCGCTGGGAGTTCAGCCGATAGCAACTTGAGACCCTGTCACACGATTTAAAGCCCGTATAGGGACCGGTAGCCATTTCAAGAATTCCCACGGCTCCATACTGCTGTCAGTCGCTAAATTAATTCATGAACAGCGCGAGATCGTTGACGCCACACGTCTTATGTGGAACACAATGGCCCAGCAATTCGCTATGCATATGTTAAAGAGTTCACGCTGCAACAAAAGTAATAATTAGCACCTCTTAAATCCTGCACACGGTTGCGTGCATTGCAGATACAATTCGTGCTAGTCATACGAGTAAAATGGTTCACAGCAACTGTTCTTTTACGTTCGTTACGTTGGCTGCTGCGTTACGAGAGCTGCGACAATTTTACGACCCGGTGAGTCACCGAAGCATGCTAACCAGTTTAAGGAGTGAAGATAACACGCGACGTCTGGATGGTGAATATCGCGGGCAGGATTAGTAACGTAAACAGTATTATGCTGCAAGTAGACGTGCCTCTCTGAAACTGCGCGCTATTAGAACGCAAGAGCCAGTCGCATGCTGAAAGATGAGTATCTGTTGATGTCTGTCTCAATACACATTAGTACTTTAGTACTATAAGGGCGAGCGTAGTGACATTTACATTCATCGTCAAGATGGCAGCATTAGTCCAGAAAACGAGTTAGCTTATGCATTCGGAGACTCTCACGGAGAAGTGGGATCAAATATTCCACCGGAGCATGAGATATTCTCTGGCGGTCTAAAGACCACGCACTTGTGGGTACAAACCTGAGACTTAGAGAACAGTTGGAGCAACATACAACGTCTCAAACACAGATGAAGTTGCCATTTATCAGATGACTTGCTAAAAGCGGTTTCAGCTGCAAACTACATCTACACTCGCCAGCACAAATGCTGCCGCCGTCCCTGGTCTACACAGTAGCCCTCCTCGCGCGCACACTATGCACACGCCAGGCGCCGCAGCGTCCATGAGAAAGTCCTGCTATTGACTCATCGCCACTGCCACAACCGCTAATCACCCACTTCCGGCAATGCTCAGCCCCCGCTGTCGAATCGTACACGAGTATACCTCCGATATCCCGTCCCCCCCCCCCTCTCGCCCCCATTTTTAGTTCCCGGACGTAAACAAAAACATCGAAGACACATGTGGAAGCCCACCCGGTGAGCCAA